>LR778263.1:62181998-62254306 GCA_902810595.1 Coregonus sp. 'balchen'
TACCATACACTGTAATATCACCATACTACTGTACTATATCTACTATCCCCATCCTACTGTACTATATCTACTATCCCCATCCTACTGTACTATATCTACTATCCCCATCCTACTGTAATATCACCATACTATCTGGAGTGTTGTGTTTCTATTGATACACTAGATGGCGCTTGTATGTTACTTTCTCCAAATAGGAGATACAGGTCTTTACGGCGGGAGGCTCGTCTCCCTGAAAAGCCTTTAAGAGGAACGAGGCAAAACAAAAAGACATGCATGAAAACAATCCTCTGAACATAAAATATATTTCACAGACAAGCAAAGACAGAGTAGAGGAGTGTAGATAGATATCGCAGATCCAGTAGATGATTGGTTAATTACTATTGACTGAATGATGGTCACTGCTTAATACCTAACTTATGCACAATGTGTGTGTGTGTGCGTGTGTTAGGGTGTGTGTGTGTGTGTGTGTGCGTGTGTTAGGGGTGTGTGTGTGTGTGTGTGTGTGTGTGCGTGTGTTAGGGGTGTGTGTGTGTGTGTGTGTGTGTGTGTGTGTGTGTGCGTAGGTGTTAGGGGTGTGGTGTGTGTGTGTGTGTGTGTGCGGTGTGTTAGGGGTGTGTGTGTGTGTTGTGTGTGTGTGCGTGTGTTAAGGGGTGTGTGTGTGGGTGTGGTGTGTTGTGCGTGTGTTAGGGGTGTGTGTGGTGTGTGTGTGTTGCGCGTGTGTTAGGGGGTGTTGTGTGTGTGTGTGTTGTGTGTGTGTGCGTGTGCGTGTGTTAGGGGTGTGTGTGTGTGTGTGTGTGCGTGCGTGTGTTAGGAGTGTGTGTGTGTGTGGGTGTACCTCTGTGCATGGGCCCTGAGGCTCTGCTGTGCGGTGCGGTGCAGCTCCTGGAGACATGGTGGTCTGCTGGAGGGTAGGAACACATTCCTCTGGAGGAGCCATGGAGACACGTAGTGGTCTGATAACTTCCACTCTACATCCAGGTCTGATACCGCTGTGGAGGGGTGGGGCGGAGAGGGGGAGGGGAGGTGTGGGGCGGAGAAGGGGAGAGGAGGGGTGGGGCGGAGAGGGGGTGGGGAGGGGAGGGGTGGGGCGGAGAGGGGGAGAGGAGGTGTGGGGCGGAGAAGGGGGGAGGAGGGGTGGGGGGAGAGGGGGTGGGGAGGGGAGGGGTGGGGCGGAGAGGGGGAGAGGAGGGGTGGGCAGAGAGGGAGGGAGGGGGCGGGGAGAGGAGGGGTGGGGCGGAGAGGGGAGAGGAGGGGTGGGGCAGAGAGGGGGAGGGGTGGGGCGGAGAGGGGGAGAGGAGGGGTGGGGCGGAGAGGGGAGAGGAGGGGTGGGGCGGAGAGGGGGAGGGACAGGAGAATGGCTGGTGTTTAGTAATCGAGACACAGGCAGAGCAGTGTTCAGAATGATCGGAATCAAACGCTCTGTGATCATAAGGACAACTAGAGAACAACATGAACTCAGCGTGGCCTATAGGGTAATTATGGGTTCCACACCACTGAAACATCCTGTCAACCAGCTAATCACATCCACATGACCTGTCAACCAGCTAATGACATCCACATGACCTGTCAACCAGCTAATCACATCATATGACCTGTCAACCAGCTAATCACATCCACATGACCTGTCAACCAGCTAATCACATCATATGACCTGTCAACCAGCTAATCACATCATATGACCTGTCAACCAGCTAATCACATCCACATGACCTGTCAACCAGCTAATCACATCCACATGACCTGTCAACCAGCTAATCACATCCACATGACCTGTCAACCAGCTAATCACATCCACATGACCTGTCAACCAGCTAATCACATCCACATGACCTGTCAACCAGTAATCACATCCACATGACCTGTCAACCAGCTAATCACATCCACATGACCTGTCAACCAGCTAAGCACATCCACATGACCTGTCAACCAGCTAATCACATCCACATGACATGTCAACCATCTAATCACACTGATCCACATGACCTGTCAACCACTAATCACATCCCATGAACCGGTTCAAACCAAGTCTAATCACAATCCACATGACCTTTCCCCCCCTTGGGTGGGTCAACCAGCTATCCATCCATCATTACCTGTCACCAGCTTGCATCCCCATCCCAGGACCGTCAACCAGCTAATCACCTCCCCATGACCTGTCAACCACTAATCACATCCACACGCATGAACCTGTCAACCAGCTAATCACATCCGACATTACCTTCAACCAGCTAATCACATCATATGATCTGTCAACCAGCTAATTACATCCATATGACCTGGTCTACCACTGGTTTCCAACAGAAATTCTAATCAATCTCAACCTAAATTCAAATCAGACATACAGTATATAGTGGAGTTATGAGGCTTTATGTCAGTGTCACCATGGTGCCCAAACCAGAGCCCGACATCTCCAGATAATACAGAGCTGTGCTGTATAAAACCAGCTATATAACACCAGGCTAGCTTGACGCTACTGCTACAGAGCTGTATATAACAGGCTAGCTTGACCTACAGAGCTGTATAGAACTCAGAGCTAGCTTGACTCTACTGCTACAGAGCTGTATATAACCATGCTAGCTTGATTGCTAAACTAGATGCTACGATCTGTATATAAAACCATGGCTAGCTTGACTCTACACGATAGCTGTGATATTTAACCAGCCTACTTTTGACTCTACTACTTTCTACTGCTACCTAGCTGTAAATCACCAGGCTAGACTTGATGCTTACTGCTACAACAGAGCTTTATTAAACTCAGGCTAGCTTTATGCACTGTACAGAGGCTGTAGATAACCAGGCTAGCTTTATGCTACAGTCGCTGTAATCTAACCAGGCCCTAGCTTGACGCTACAGGAGCTTGTACTTACCAGGGCTATAGCTGTATGCTACAGAGCTGTATATAAACCCAGGCCTGAGCTTGATGCTACATAGCCTGTATAAACCCTGCTAGCTTGATGCTCAGAGCTGTATAATAACCAGGCTATCTTGAAACGCTTAACTAACTGCTCCAGGAGCATGTTATATACCCAGGCTATCTTGTAATTGCTTCCAGAGGCTGGTCTATAAAACCAGGCAGCTTGATGCTACAGAGCTTTATATAACCAGGCTAGCTTGATGCTACAGAGCTGTATATAACCAGGCTACTTGGATGCTACGAGCTGTATATCCCAGTTCCAGCTTGAGCCTACTGCTACCATCGCTTGTAATATAACCAAAACCAGGCTACTGAGCTACATAGCTGTTATAACCAGGCTGCTTGATGCTTACAAGATGTCTGTTATAGGTAAACCGCGTTCTATCGATTTTTTAACTTGGCTACAATCTTATATTAACCAGTCTAGCTTTAATGCTACAGAGCTTGTATATAAACCAGGCTAGTTGATGCTACATAGCTGTATTAACCAACCAGGCTAGCTTTATGCTACAGAGCTTATTATAACCAAGGCTAGCTTGAATGCTACAGAGCTGTTATCAACCATGCTATCCCAGTTTATGGCTACTGCTTTACATATAATCTTGTATATCACCAGTCTAGCTTGATGCACAGAAGATTCTGTATATAACCACAGTCTTCTTGATGCTACAGAGGCTGTATATAACCATGCTATTCTTGATTCTACTTCTACAGATGCTGTATATAGACCATGTCTAATCTTTACGCTACTGGACCATTCTGGTAGCATATCTGTATATTAACCAGCTGCTTGACGACTACAGAGCTGTATATAACCAGCTAGCTTGATGCTACAGAAGAGCCTGTAGTCTACACCAGGCTAGCTTGATGCTACTGCTACAGAGCTGTCTAATACCAAGACCATGTCATAGCTTGACGTCTGAACCTTTCTAACGATAATGATAGCTAATCTTTAATATACGCCATTCACTAGTATCTTTTTATCTCCTAAGAGGTCACATATCTTTATAATAAGTGAGACCAGTTCCTGAGCGTTTATTCTTGGGTTATTCTACTTCTGACTGTATCATATCTTATATTAACCATGCCCCTAGCTTTACTCTACTTCTATCCAGTAGCTGTTATATAACCAGTCTAGCTTTACGCTACTTCTACACTTCTAACGATCCTGTATATCAGCCATTCAGGCTTGATGCTCCAGAGCTGTATATACCCAGGGCTAGCTTGATGCTACAATAGCGTTATATAACCATGCTAGCTTGACGCTACGATCTGTATATAACCAGCTAGCCTTTATTCACCTAGCTGTATAGAATACCCAGGCTAGCTTGACGCTTACTGCTACAGAGCTGTATATCACCAGGCTGCTTGAATGCACAGAGCTGTATATAATAACCATGCTAGCTTGATGGCTAAACCGAGGCTGTTATAACCAGGCTATAGCTTGATGCTTACTGCTACAGAGCTTTATGATACACCCAGCTAGCTTGAGCTGACTGGTACAGAGCTGTATATAACCAGGTCTAGCTGATGCTTACAGACTGTATATAAACCCGTCTAAAGCTTGAATGCTACAGAGCTGTAATATAACCAGGCTAGCTTGATGCTATCAGAGCTTGTTTACTAACCAGGCTAGCTATTATTCTAACTACTGCTACGAGCTGTATATAACATGCTTAGCTTGATGCTACCTACTGTATATAACACAGGCTAGCTTGTATGTCATTACAGAGAGCTTTCTATAACCCGTCGTACGCTTTGATAGCTATATCAGAGCTGTATATCCCAGGCTAGCCTTGATGCTACAGAATGTCTGTATATAACCATGGCTACTTGACGCTACAGACGAGCTGTATATAACCAGGCTAGCTTGAATGCTACGCTACGAGCTTGTCCTAAGAACCGCGGGCTAGCTTGATGCTACAAGCGCTGTCTATAAACCAGGAGCTAGCTTTAGCTACTGCTACAGAGCTTTTATAACCATGCTATCTTGATGCTACAGACAGAGTACGAGCCGTTTATATAACCAGCTAGCTTGATTCTACAGAGCTGTAAGCTAACCAAGGCTACTTGATGGCTCCTGCTACAGAGCTGTTATCACCAGCTAGCTGATGCTACATAGCGTATATAACCTGCTAGCTTGATCTACCGAGCGTTTATATTAACCAGCTATCTTGATGCTACAGAGGCGTATATAACAGGCATATCTTGACGCTACAGAGTGTCTATACCAGGCTAGCTTGATGCTAAGAGCTTTATATAAACCAGCTAGCTTGATGCGTAGCAGAGCTTGTAAATATAACCAGGCAGCTATCTTACAGAGCTGTATATAACCATGCTAGCTTTGATTCTACAGAGCTGTAATATAACCAGCTCTCTTGATGCTACAAGCTGTATTAACCAGGGCTCGCTTGATCTAACGCTACAGAGACTGTATATAAACCATGATGAGACCATTCCGCATGGCTTGATGCTACACAGAGCTGTATATAACCAGGCTAGCTTGATGCTACTGGCTACAGAGCTTTATATTACCCGGCTAAATCTTATGCTACAGAAACCGAGTCTTATATAACCAGGCTATCTTTTGGCTAACGTTCGTACAAGTAGCTGTATATGGAACCTAGTAGGGGCGAAGGACGACTATCTTTAATCTACATATCTGTATATAACCATGCCTATCTTGATTCTACATACTTCTTATAACCAGGCTAGCTTGATTCCTACGAGCTGTATAATAACCAGGCTAGCTTGCTGACAGAGCTGTATATAACCAGGCTAGCTTGATGCTACAGAGCTGTATATAACCAGGCTAGCTTGACGCTACTGCTACAGAGCTGTATATAACCAGGCTAGCTTAATGCTACAGAAGCGTTTATAAACCAGGCTAGCTTGACGCTACACAGAGTGTATATAACCAGCTAGCTTGATGCTAGCTGCTACAGGAGCTGTATATAACCAGGCTAGCTTGATGCTACAGAGCTGTATAAACCAGGGCTAGCTTGATGCTACAGAGCTTTATATAACCAATGCTAGCTTGATGCTAGCATAGCTGTATAATAACAGGCTATCTTGATGCTAGCAGATCTGTATATAACCAGGCTAGCTTGATGCTACAGAGCTGTATATACCCAGGCTAGCTTGACGCGTACAGAGCTGGTATAGTCACCATGCATCTTGATGCTACTGCTACAGAGCTGTAATATAACCAGGCTAGCTTGACGCTCCTCTACAGAGCTGGCATATAACCAGAAATAGCTTGACTCTAACATACATAGCTGTTATTCCAGGCTAGCTTGATGCTAACAGAGCTGTATATAACCATGCTAGCTTGATTGCATACAGAGCTGTATATAACTCAGCTATCTTGATGCTACGAGCTGTATAGACCAGCTACTTGATGCTTACAGCGCTAGTCTATATCCCCGGCTAGCTTGATGCTCTGCTCCAGAGCTGTATAACCCGCTAGCTTTCTACAGCGCTGTATATAACCTGCTGCTTGGATGGCTACAGATCTGTATATAACCAGGCTGCTTGGAGCTACAGATCTGTATATAAACAGGTAGCTTTATGATGCTAACAGAGCCTGTAGAAACCAGGCTAGCTTGAGCTACTGCGTACATAGCTGTCTATAACCAGGCTAGCTTGATTCCTACTGCCTACAGAGCTTATATAACCAGGCTAGCTTGACTCTACTTCTACAGACTTTATATAACCAGCTAGTCATGACGCTACTGCTACAGAGCTGTATCTAACCAGCTATCTTGGACGCTACTTGCCTACAGAGCTGTATATAACCAGGCTAAGCTTGATGCTAAGTCAAGAGCTGTAAGATAACCAGGCGAGTTGATGCTTCCGAGCTGTAATAACCAGGCTAGCTTTGACGCTACTGCTACAGAGCTGTATTAACCGGCTAGCTTGATGCTCAGAGCTGTATTAACCATGGCTAGCTTGATGCTACAAGAGCTGTAATATAACCAGGCTTCGCTTGACGTACAGAGCTGTATATAACCAGCTAGCTTGATGCTTACAGAGCTTATAATAACCAGCTACTTGCTGCTACATAGCTGTATATATCCATGCTAGCTTGATGCTACAGAGCTGGATATAACCATCTATCTTATGCTACAAAGCTGTATATAACCAGGCTAGCTTAATGCTACAGATCCTGATATAACCAGGCAGCTTGATGCTACCGTAGGCTGTATATAACCATGCTACTTGACGCTACAGAGCTGTATATAACCAGGCTAGCTTGAAATGCTACTGCTACAACAGGGCTTTAATAACCAGCTAGCTTGGATGCTACTGCTACAGAGCTGTAATATAACCAGGCTAGCTTTGCTATGCTACTGCTATACAGACGCTGTATCTACCCCAGGCTAAGCTTGATGCACTGCTACATAGCTGTATATAAAAACCAGGCCTATCTTTGCTTACTGCTACGAGCTGTATTAACCAGGCTAGCTTGATGCTACAGAGCTGTATATACCGGCTACTTGATGCTCACTGCTACAGAGCTGTATATAACCAGGCTAGTTTGATGCTACTGCTACAGATCTGATATAACCAGGCCTCCGATGCTACCGATCTGTATATAACCAGCTAGCTTGATGCTTACAGAGCTGTTATACCAGGCTAGCTTGAGGCTACTGAGCTGTATATAAACAACAGGCTAGCTTGATGTACAGGCTGTATATAACCAGGATAGCTTGATGCTACTGCTACAGAGCTGTATATTAACCAGGCTAAGCTTGATGCTACAGGCTTTTTCAAATATAACCAGGCTAGCTTGGACTGCTCTGTACACGAGCTGTATAAACCATCTAGCTTGACGCTACCGAGCTGTAATATAACCAGGCCAGCTAGCTTGACTCTAACTGCTACAAGCGAGCCTGTATATAACCGGCTAGCTTAATGCTACTGGCTACAGTCTGTATATAACCAGGCAGCTTGACCGCTACTGCTAAAGAGCTGTCATATAACCAGGCTAGCTGATGCTACAGAGCTGTAAATAACAGGCTATCTTGACGCTACTTGCAAAGAGCTGTATGATACCGGCTAGCTGATGCTACAGAGCTGTATCGAACCAGGCTAGCTTTACGGTAAAACTGCTACAAGCGATAAACAGGCTAGCTTTAATGCTAAATAGGCTGTAATAACCAGCTAGCTTGACGCTAACTGCTACCGCTCCAGAGGCTTTATTAACCAGCTAGCTTGAACGGCTACATAGCTGTATAAACAACCAGTCTAAGCTTCACTTCTACTGCTACAGAGCTGTATATAACCCTGCTTACTAATGCTACTGCTACAGTGTAGTGATGTCACGAGAGGCCTGGTGTCCTGGAGGGACGTTACTCCCCTGAGGTGGGCTGCAAACCCACAGCTATGGCTCCATTGCTGGTATGTCGTGAACTCCAACCCCTTTCTATGGCAATCTTCCCACGCATCTGAAACAAATCAGGGAGCTGATGACTGAAGGTTTTGTGGAAGGGAAATAGACACACGGAGGAGTGTGTGGGGGGGTGAAGATACACAGTCCCCTCCAACCTGGGCTCCTCATGGAGGCCAAGATTGGCTGCAACGTCCACTCCAGGGGAATATAAGGATTTGGAGACACTTACCTTTGGGAAATACTCACCTGTGGATATATGCCCCTGTGGAAATACGTGAGAGACATTTGGAAGGATTTTGCTGGGTTGGCCACTAGCTGCAACGTGGAAACTACAGTTAAGGCTGGGGAAAAGTTATCTGAGCGAGTGAGAATTATGATTTTGGATGTGAAGAGACACCCGAACTTTTTTAACCCTTAAAGAGCCAAAAGAGAACAGAATTTTGTTATTTTCGTTAATTCCCAAGACCATAATAAAATCCTTGTTTTTTGAAAACTGGTCTCCTTGCACTACTTGAGCAATCGCTGAAAGTTTGTGTAGCCTCTCGTGAAGTCACAGATGGTTTGGAGAATAGGGCAAACTCAAGCGTAATAGTGCATGTCAGAGGAGGATACCGAAGTTTGGATCACCCAGTTTTCCAAGGTTGGCGTAGGCTCCCGCCGACTGAAATGGAGGACATATTGAAAGCCCTTGTTGCGGGCCAGCAACCCCAGATGCAAGCAACCTGGCTTCTTGGAGGAGCAAAAGAAAGCCAACCTTCTGAAGGCAGAGGAATTGCAGTTGCAGAGACAGAGGGTTGTCCAAAAATACCCGCCCAAATAAAGGCAAGTGACTTTATATTAAGATGGGAGCTACCGATGAATTGGGCATACCTGCATGCTTTTTGAGGCCACGCCACTAGGGAAGCCTGGCCCAAGCAACAGTGGGTTGGTCTGTTAGCCCCCTTCCAAACCCGGGGAATCGTGAATGCTGTCCGGGACCTGGGCCCTGACCAGGTTACTGACTATGATGCCCTGAAGGCTGAGATCCTCAGCAGATATGGACTCACAAAGTTTGGTATGGCCCAACCTTTCACAGCTGGACCTTCCCAAACCAGACCAACCTCCTCGGGCGAAAGATGCAGGGAACTTGTCCGAATCCCCAAGGAAATGGCTGGATCCGCAGAGGAATACAGCAGCGGCGGTGGTGGAGCCGTTGTGGTTGGATCGTTACCTACGCGCCCTGCCTTATGAGGCAAAGCGGTTCATCAGTCAAACGGGCCCTTGACACGGCTGATCTGACCGTGGAAGCTGTGGAAAAGTACCAGGCCACAGGGGAGATGCTGAATGCTTCCGAAAGACCCCAGGATTTGCGGCCCCCCCCCCCCCCCCCCCCACAAATGGGAAGAACCCGTCAAAAGGACCCAAGGTCTCGAACCCGCCAACGTCAGGACTTATCCCGGCTCCAGGGGAGCCAGAAAACCAGGCGGTTCCAAGAAGGTCACCAGGGGGGGAAACTGGGACAGTTTTACCGGTGTGGGAGATGGGACATATCTCCTGGCAGTGTGGGAAACCAGCCGATGAACCTATGCCCACTGCGGAGTCCTCCAGCTCCAGCACCACACCCGTGGCCCGCTTTGGGAGGGAGGGCGGCCCAGATCGACCCCCACCCGGCCGGGGAACTGTGAATCACATGATGTGGAGGCCTTACTGGATTCTGGTAGCGGGGCCACCCTGGTGCGTAAGGATTTGGTGGGCCCAACGTTTTGACCCCGGGAAAGTCCTCCCTTTTTCCTGTGTCCATGGGACACCAAGAGAATACCCCATTACTGAACTACAATGACCAAGGCCACACGGGGAACCATACACACGACGGCGGGGGTGGTTTGATTCCCCCCCCCGTCCTGTCCTAATTGGAAAGAGACTGCCAGCCTTTTACCACTCTGGAGAGAGTCTCAGGAGAGGATAACCCGAGTACCTCGGAAACGGAGAGGCAAGACTCATCCTGGGAAGGCTCCGGGCAATCCTCCGAGTTACTCACTCCCGCCCGGGCTCTGATGGGGTGGCAGTGGCCCCGACCGACACAGAGACGGAGCTACAGAATCTGGACAAAGAACTGTATGGTCTGAAGGGAACCCCTGAGAGGTATCGTTTTTTAAAGCAACAGTTAGACATGAAGAAGAAGAGTAGATATCCCCCAGGCTAAACTCCAACGAGCTCCTTCCATAAGCAACAGGAGGAGCTGGAGAGGCTGCGCAGGACCATCGAGGAGGTGAGGAGACCCTGCGCAGTAGTAAGGAGGTTCCAGAAGAAGGCAGAGGAGAAGTTTCAAGGTGTTTGGGGAACAAGATGAAGAATGGGGGGCAAGGGAGAGAAGAAAGGGAAATGAAAGTGCTCAACAGAAGCTAAACTCTGCTAAAACCAAGGCTGATGCGTTCAGTAAGAAAATCAAGGAGAGGGGCAACAGGAGGCTGGATTTCCCCCGGGCCTAGAGGTGGAGGAGTTGAAGAGAGAGCAGGTGGCAAGCAAAAACGGCAATGCGGACGCCCCCTCCCGGCGTGATGCCCTTTTTCGCTCCTTTACCCCGACGAGGACGTCGGTCCCCAGGAGGGGATGTGTGAGTTCACGAGAGGCTGTTTTCCTGGAGGGACGTTAATCCCCCTGAGGTGGCTGCAAACCCAGACAGCATGGGTCCATCTGTGGTAAAGTCGGGAACTCCACCCCTCTATGGCCAATCTTCCCACGCAGTGAAACAAATCAGGAGCTGATGAGCTGAAGGTTTTGGGAAGGGAGAGACACACTGAGGGAGGTGGGGGGGGGTGAAGAGACACAGTCTCCAACCTGGGCTCTCTGGAGGACAAGAGTGCTGCACGTCCACTTCCAGGGGGAATATAAGGATTTTGGGGACACTTACCTTTGGGAAATACTCACCTTTGGATATATGCACCCGTGGAAATACGTGAGAGACATTGGAAGACTTTTTGCTGGTTGGCCACTACTGCAACGTGGGGCTACAGTAAGGCTGGGGGAAAAATTATCTGAGCGAGTGAGAATTATGATTTTGGATGTGGAAGAGACATCCTGAACTGTTAAACCCTTTAAAAAGGGCCACAAGAACAGAATTTTGTTATATTTCGTTAATTTCCCAAGACCTATAATAAATCCTTGTTTGTTTGAACCTGGTCTCCTTTGCACTACTTGAGCAGCCGCTGAAGCTGTGTAGCCTCTCGTACGTCACAAGTGCTGTATATACCGCATGCTATGCTTGAACGCTACTTACTGCTAAGAGCTGTATAATAACCAGGCTAGCTTGATGCTACGAGCTGCTTCGATAACCAGCTCGAGCTTGATGCTACTGCTACCGACTGGTAATATCAACCAGGCTAGGGCTTTAATGCTACAGAGCTGTATATAACCACTACTTGAAGGTGCTCCTGGCTTACAAGTGTAGCTGTATATAACCAGGCTAGCTTGATATGCTACTGCTACGTGCTGTCTAATAACAGCTAGCTTGATGCTACAGAGCTGTAGTATAACCAGGCTAGCTTGAACGCTACAGAGCTGATATAACCAGGCTAGCTTGATGCACTGCTACAGACTTATATAAAGAACCCGGCTAGCTTGATGCTACAGGAGCTGTATATAACCAAGGGCTAGCTGATGCTACAGATCTGTATATAACCAGGCTAGCTTTGATGCTACTGATCGGTATATAACGCTAGCTTGATGCTACAGAGCTTGTATATAACCATGGATAGCCTTGATGCTGACTGCTACAGAGCTGTATATAACCAGGCTAGCGTGATGCTAGGCAGAGCTTTATATAACCATGCTAAGCTTGACGCTACTGCTACAGAGCCTTATATACCCAGGCTGCTTGACGCTACAGCGGGCTGTATTATAACCAGGCTAGCTGACGCTACTGCTACAGGCTGTATATAGACCAGGCTAGCTTGAAATGCTACTTGCTACAGTGGCTGTATATAACCAGTCTAGCTTTGACGCTACTGCAAGAGCTGTTATAACCAGGCTAGCTTGACGCTACTGGCTTACGGGGAGCTGTATATACCCGGCTAGCTTTGAAACGCTACATCTGGTATATAACCAGCTATCTTGACGCTACTGCTGTACAGAGCTGTATACTACCCATGCTATCCTTAATTCTACGCTACAACAGTGCTGTATATAACCGGCTAGCTTGACGCTACTGCTAAAGAGCTTGTATATATAAACCAGGCTAGTTGATGCTACAGAGCTGTATATAACCAGGCTAGCTTGACGCACGGCTGGACAGCGCTGTATATAACCACTAGCTTGACGCTACTGCTACAGGGGGGGTAGCTGTATATAGACCAGCTAGCTTTGACGTACTGTCTACAGAGCTGTATATAAAAGTCTAGCTTGATGGCTACTGCTACAGAGCTGTATATAACCAGGCTAGCTTTATGTCTACAGGGAGCTGTATTAACCAGGCTAGCTTGATGCTACAGAGCTGTATATACCCAGGTCTAGCTTGATGCTAACACGAGCTGTATATAACCAAGGCTTAGCTTTATGCTACGAGCTGTATATAACCAGGTTAGCTTGAGGCACAGAGCTGTATATACCAGGCTAGCTTGATGCTACAGAGCTGTATATAACCCATGGCTACTAGCTTGATGCTACAGAGCTGTCTATACCCGCAGCTTGATGCTTATACCACGCATATCTGGTATAATTAACCAGGGCTGAGCTGTTGACGCTACAGAGCTGTATATGAACCAGCTAGCTTACGCTAAGAGCTTTATATACCAGGCTAGCTTGACGGCTGACTCTAAGTGTATATAACCAGGCTAGCTTGATGCTACAGAGCTGTATTTAACCAGGCTAAGCTGATGCTACAGGCTGTATAAACCAGCTAGCTTAATGCTACAGAGCTGTGATATAACCAGGAGCGGTAGCTTGAGATGCTACAGAGCTGTATTAACCATGCTAGGCTTGACGCTACAGAGCTTTATATAAACCAGCTAGCTTGAGGGCTAATGCTACCGAGCTGTATCTAACCAGGCTAGCGTATGGGCTACTGCTACAAGAGGGGGGGGGGGGGGCCCCTTTTTTTTTTTTGGTTTTATATAACCAGGCTAGCTTGAGCTACTTGGGCTACAGGAGGAGCGTATATAACCGGCTAGCTGGATGCTACAGAGCTGTATTAACCATGCTGAGCTTGTCGGTGCTACTACTGCTACAGAGCTGTATATAACCCAGGCTATGGGCTTGATGCTACTGTCTAACAGTGGCTGTATCGTAACCAGGCTATCTTTGTGCTACAAGCGTGTATATACCAGGCTAGCTTTGACTCTTACAGAGCTGTATATACCAGGCTAGCTTTGATGCTACTGCTACAGAGCTGTATAATAACCAGGCTAGCTGAATGCTGGCAAGAGCTGTGGATATAACCCGGCATCTTGATTCTACAGAGCTGTAATAATAAACCAGCTAGCTTGATGCTACTGAGCTGTAATATAACCAGGCTTGCTTGATGCTACCGACGTTATAACCAGGATCTGGTGATTCATGGACTTCTACATAGTGCTGTTATATAACCAGGCTAGCTTGATGCTACAGGCCTGTATTCACCATGGCTAGCTTGGGATGCTACAGAGCTGTAATATAACCAGGCTAGCTTGACGCTACATAGCGGTATATACCAGCTATCTGACGCTACTGCTACAGAGCTGTAATATAACCAAGGCGTACTTAATGTACTTACTGGGGCTACAGTGCTGTAATATAACCAAACCGCTATCTTGACGCTACTGCTTAAAGAGCTGTATATCACCAGGCTAGCTTGAGTGCTACATGAGCGTGTATTAACGGCAGCTAGCTTGACGCTACGCTACAAGAGCGGTGTATATACCAGGCTAGCTTGAACGCTACTGCTACAGAGCTGTATATAACCAGCAGCTGCCGCTACTGTGCTAAGCCAGAGCTGTATATACCAGGCTTAGCTTGATGCTACTCGGAAGGTGCTACACGAGCTTTCGGTATACCAGGCTAGCTTATCTTACTGCTACACGACTGTATTCACCAGGCTAGCTTGATGCTACAGAGCTGTATAGTAACCAGCTAGCTTGATGCTACAAGAGCCTTATTAACCAAGGCTACTTGATTCACGAGCTGTATATAACCAGGCTAAGCTGGTGTGCTACAGAGCTGTAGGTATAACCAGGCTACTTGATCTGCAGATCTGTAATAACCAGGCTAGCTTGATGCTACGAGAGCTGTATATAACCAGCTAGCTTGATGGCTAACAAGAGCTGTATATTAACCAGGCTAGCTTGATGCTACAGAGCGTTATATAACCAGGCTATCTTCGACGCTACAGAGCTTGTAATATAACCGGCTATCCTTTGGACGCTACGCTACAGAGCTGTATTACCAGCTAAGCTTGATGCTGTCAGAGCTGTATAAACCAGGCCTACTTGATGCTACAGAGCTGTCATAACCAGGCGAGCTGACGCTACTGCTACTCGAGCTGTCTATAACCAGGCTAGCGTTGGCCCTACTGCTACAAGATGTCTGTAAAATATCAACCCAGGCTAAGCGTGATGCTACAGAGCTTAATCACCAGGCTCGCTTGATGCTAGCTGCTAAGAGCTATCATATAACCAGGCTAGCTTGATGCTAACAGACTGTATATAACCAGGCTAGCCTTGATGCTACAGAGCTGTATATAACCAGGCTATCTTATGCTACTGCTACAGAGCTGTAAATAACCAGGCGAGCTGTGATGCTAACTCTGCTACAGAGCTGTATATAAACCAGGCTAGCTTTGATGCTACAGAGCTGTCTATAACCAGGGCTAGCTTGATCTACAGAGCTGTATATAACCAGCTAGCTTGATGCTACTGCTACAGAGCTGTATATGGGGACCAGGCTAGCTTGTGCTACAGAGCTGTATATGCGGACCAGTCTACTTGATGCTACTGCTCACAGAGCTGTATATACCCAGGCTAGCTTGACGCATACAGAGCTGTATATAACCAGGCTAGCGGTGATGCTACTGCTACAGAGCTGTATATAAACCAGGCTAAGCTTGACTGCTTACAGAGTCTGTATATAACCAGGCTAGCTTGATGCTACAGAGCTGTATATAACCAGGGCAGCTGGTGACGCTACTGGGGCCACAGAGCTGTATATAACCAGCTAGCTTGATGCACTGTGTACAGAGCTGTATAGTCACCAGGCTAGCTGATGCTACTGACAGAGCTGGTCTATACCAGGCTATCTTGAACGCTACAGAGCTGTGTAATACACCAGCTAGCTTGATGCTACTCGCTACAGAGCCTGTAATATAACCAGGCTAAGCTGCATCTAACGAGCTGTATATAACCAGGCTAGCTTCGACGTCTACTGCTACAGAGCTGTCTATAACCAGCTAGCTTGATGCTACGCTAGGAACGAGCCTGTATATAACCAGGCTAGGCTTGATTGCTATGAGCTTATATAACCAGGCTAGCCTGGATGCTACAGTAGCTGTATATAACCAGGCTAGCTTGACGCTACAGAGCTGTATATAACCAGGGCTAGCTGACTGCTACTGCTACCGAGCTGTATATAACCAGGCTCGGCTTTTATGCTACAGGGAGCTTAATAACCAGGCTAGCTTGATGCTACTGACAGGGGAGCTGTATATAACCAGGGGCTAGCTTGATGCTACAGGTAGCTGTAGAATAGCCAAGCTGCTTGACGCTACTTCTACAGCGCTGTATATAACCAGGCTAGCTTTATGCTACTGCCTACAGAGCTGTACTATAACCAAGGCTAGCTTGGAAATGCTACAGAGCCGTATATAACCAGGTTATCTTTATGCTACAGAGCTTGGTATATAACCAGCTAGCGTGACGCTACGAGCTGTATATACCATGCAGCTGACGCACTGGGCTACAGAGCTGGTATAAAACGGGGAACCAGGCTAGCTTGATGCTACTGCTACAGAGCTTGTATATACACCGAGGCTAGCTTTATGCTACAGAGCTGTATTACCATGCAGCTTGATGCTACAGAGCTGTATATAACGCAGGCTAGCTGATGCTACAGACTGTATATAACCACTGGTGCTAGCTTGAACGCTAACCCTTGCTACAGAGCGTATATAACCAGGCTCTGATGCTACAGGTAGCTATATATAACCAGCTAGCTTATGCTACAGAGCTGTATTGTAACCAGGCTATAGCTTGGATGCTACTGGTACAGAGCTGTATATAACCAGACTTTTTAGCTTGAATGCCAACAGAGCTGTAATAACCAGGCTAGCTGAACGCTCTGCTACAGAGCTTGTATTCCAGGCTAGCTTGATGCTACTGCATCAGAGCTGTATATAACCATGCTAGCTGTGTGATGCTATCAACAGAGCGGTATATAACCAGGCTAGCTGATGCTACTTGTTACAGAGCTGTATAAACCAGGCTAGCTTGAATGCTACAGAGCTGTATATAGACCAGGTCTAGCTTGACGTCTACTGCTCACAGAGCGTAAATATAACCAGGCTACTTGATGCTAACATAGCTGTCAATATAACCAGCTATGCTGAATGCTACAGAGCTGTATAAACCAGCTTAGCTTGATGTACAGGAAAAAAAAGCTTATGATAACCAGCTAGCTTGATGCTCCAGATCTGTCTATAACCAGCTAGCTTGATGCTAACGAGCTGTCTATAACCAGGCGCTAGCTTGAGCGACTGAAGGGCTAACAGCGCGGTATATAACCAGGCTTAGCTTGATGCTACGACTGTATATAACCAGCCTAGCCTTGACGCTACAGAGGCTGATATAACAGGCTAGCATTGATGCACAGAGCTGTATATACCAGGCTAGGTCTTGATGCTACTGCTACGAGGCTTATATAACCAGCTAAGCTTGATGCTACAGATCTGTACGTGGATAATCTCCAGGCTAGCTTGACGCTACTGGGCTACAGGACTGTAGGTATAACGCCGCGCTAGGTGCTGACGCACATAGAGCTGTATATAACCAGGCTAGCTTTATGCTACTGCTACATGCGCTGTATATAACCGATGCTAGCTTGATGCTACAGAGTCTGTATATGGGAACCAGGCTAGCTTGACCGCTACTGGCTACTATCTGTATATAACCAGCTAGCTTGTTCTACAGAGCTGTATATACCAGGCTAGCTGATGCTAAGAGCTTTAATATCACCAGGCTAGCTGGTGATGCTACAGAGCTGTAGATCACCAGGCTAGCTTGATGCTACAGAGCTGTCTATAACCGGCGTCGCTGACGCTCCTGGCTACAGGATCTGTATATACCCAATGCTAGCTTGATGCTACGGAGCTGAATAATAACCAGGCCTAGCTTATGCTAACATGGCTGAGCTGTAATACCAGGCTAGCTTATGGGGCTACAGAGCTGTATATAACCAGGCCAGCTTGATGCTACAGAGGCTGTATATAACCAGGCTAAGCTTGAAGCTACACGTACAGAGCTGTCTATAACCAAACCAGCTAGGGCTTTATGCTACTCTACAGAAGCTGTATATAACGCGGAGGCTAGGCTTGATGCTAAAGCGTTAATATAAACAAGGCTATCTTGATGCTACAGGCTGTTAGATAGCGGCAGGCCCTAGCTTGATGCTAACAGGAGCTGTATATAACCAGGCGTAGTTGATGCTACAGAGCTGTATCTAACCAAACCATATCTAAGCTTGATGCTACAGAGCTTTATATAACCATGCTACTTGGGGGACGGCTACAGGGATCTGTATATACCAGCTAAGCTTGACCGCTTACTGCTACAGAAGCTGTATATAACCCTGCTAGCTTGATGCTACAGAGCTGTATATAACCATCCTAGCTTGACGCTACAGAGCTTAATATAACACCAGGCTAGCTTGATGCTACAGAGCTGTATATAAACCAGGCTAGTCTTGATGCTACAGATTGTATATAACCAGGCTAGAGCTAATGCTACAGAGCTGTATATAACCAGGCTAGCTTGATGCTACAGAGACTGTAATTAACCAACCAGGCTAAGCTTGATGCGTACAGAGCTGTATAGGTAACCCGGCTAGCTTGTTCTACAGAGCTGTAGTAACCAGGCTAGCTTGATGCTATCAAGAGCTGTACTATAACCAGCTAGCTTGATGCTACAGAGCTGTATATACCAGGCTAGCTGTGGACGCTGACTGCCTACAGGAGCTTGTAATATAACCGGTGTGGCTAAGCTTGGTGCTACTGCTACAGAGCTGTATATAAAACCAGGCGGAGCTTGTGCTACAGAGCTGTAGTATAACCAGGGCTAGCCTTGATGCTCTGCTACAGAGCTGTATATAACCAGGCTACTTGATGCTACCGAGCTGTATATAACCGGCTAGCTGATGCTACAGAAGGCTTGTATATAACCAGGCTAGCTTGATGCGACTGCTACAGAGCTGTAGATACCAGGCCCTAGCTTGAACGCTACTGCTACAGAGCTTAGATATAGGTAACAGGCTAGCTTGATGCTACAGAGCTGTATATACCAGGCGGTAGCTTGATGCTAACTGCTACATAGCTGTTTTTGTAAAAAAACAATATAACCAGGGCTAGCTTTTGATGCTACAGAGCTGTGGGATTAACAGGCTAGCTTGATCTACAGACTGTATTAATCAGCTAGCTACTTGATGGCTGCCACAGATCTGTATTAACCAGGCGAGCTTTGATTGCTACGAGAGCTGTATATACGCAGGCTAGCTTGATGCTACAGAGCTGTATAAACCAGGCTAGCGTTGAGCTACAAGCTGTAATTAACCAGGCTAGCTTGCCGCTCTTGCTACAGAGGCTGTATAGATAACCAGTGCTAGCTTGGAATTCTACAGAAGCTGTATATAACCAGGCTAGCTTAATGCTACAGAGCTGTATATAACCAGGCGAGCTTGATGCTACGTGCTGAAACAGAGCCTGTAATATAACCAGGCTAGCTTTGAATGCACTGCTACAGAGCTTCTATAGCTCCAGGC
The DNA here is from genome assembly GCA_902810595.1 of Coregonus sp. 'balchen'. NCBI lineage: Eukaryota > Metazoa > Chordata > Actinopteri > Salmoniformes > Salmonidae > Coregonus > Coregonus sp. 'balchen'. Next base: position 62,201,279 of record LR778263.1, read on the forward strand.
TTCTTGATGCTACTGCTACAGTGCTGTATATAACCAGGCTAGCTTGACGCTGTACAGAGCTGTATATAACCAGGCTAGCTTGATGCTACAGAGCTGTATATAACCAGGCTAGCTTGATGCTACAGAGCTGTATATAACCAGGCTAGCTTGACGCTACTGCTACAGAGCTGTATATAACCAGGCTAGCTTGAGGCTACTGCTACAGAGCTGTATATAACCAGGCTAGCTTGATGCTACAGAGCTGTATATAACCAGGCTAGCTTGACGCTACAGAGCTGTATATAACCAGGCTAGCTTGACGCTACAGAGCTGTATATAACCAGGCTAGCTTGATGCTACTGCTACAGAGCTGTATATAACCAGGCTAGCTTGATATGCTACAGAGCTGTATATAACCAGGCTAGCTTGATGCTACTGCTACAGAGCTTTGGAAGTACAGTAATATAAATGATAGGTGTATAATGTATGCTCACTCCAAGTGCTGTTAATGAGCTTCCTGTAATATTTTTTGCCATGCTGTGGTATTGATGATACAGTAGGTTACATTATACACCTACTGGGGCATTTTACCGTTACGCTGTAAAACTTCAGGAGTATGACGTTCAGTTAAAAGACTTTCAAAACATTAGGATCTGTAGAATGTCATGGTATTAAGATACCATTAAAATCAACCACACATATTGTAAATGGTCCAAGGTATTGTATATTGTATTGTATTGTTTTATTGTATACACAGCCAGATTAAAGCCAGGAAGGGATTTCAGTTTGAATTCAATCCCCTCTGATTCCATGGATTTGACCCAGAACGGGGCCATGTAGATTATAACTGGACCTTATGTCTAGAACATGTGTTGTTTGTTTTGTTTCTCTGTATCATTGTTGACGTTTCAGCTCTGCACCCTCCTCTGCTTTCCACCTGGCTACCCCTACCCCGGCCACCAGCTCTGCACCCTCCTCTGCTTTCCACCTGGCTACCCCTACCCCGGCCACCAGCTCTGCACCCTCCTCTGCTTTCCACCTGGCTACCCCTACCCCGGCCACCAGCTCTGCTTTCCACCTGGCTACCCCTACCCCGGCCACCAGCTCTGCACCCTCCTCTGCTTTCCACCTGGCTACCCCTACCACCGGCCACCAGCTCTGCACCCTCCTCTGCTTTCCACCTGGCTACCCCTACCCCGGCCACCAGCTCTGCACCCTCCTCTGCTTTCCACCTGGCTACCCCTACCCCGGCCACCAGCTCTGCAACACTACCCCGGCCACCAGCTCTGCACCCTCCGCTGCAACTTGCCCATGCCCCCCCCCCCCCCGCTTCTCCTTCACCCAAATTCAGACAGCTGATGTTCTGAAAGAGCTGCAAAATCTGGACCCCTACAAATCAGCTGGGCTAGACAATCTGGACCCTTTCTTTCTAAAATTAGCCGCCGAAATTGTCGCAATCCCTATTACCAGCCTGTTCAACCACTCTTTCGTATCGTCTGAGATCCCCAGAGATTGGAAAGATGCCGCGGTCATCCCCCTCTTCAAAAGGGGGTGACACTCTAGATCCAAACTGATAGACCTATATCCATCCTGCCCTGCCTTTCGAAAGTATTTGAAAGCCAAGTTAACAAACAGATCACCGATCATTTCGAATCCCACCGTACCTTCTCCCCTATGCAATCTGGTTTCCGAGCTGGTCATGGGTGCACCTCAGCCACGCTCAAGGTCCTAAACGACGTTATAACCGCGATCGATAAAAGACTACTGTGCAGAAGTCTTCGTCGACCTGGCCAAGGCTTTCGACTCCGTCAATCACCGCATTCTTATTGGCAGACTAAATAGCCTTGGTTTCTCAAATGACTGCCTCGTCTGGTTCACCAACTACTTCTCAGATAGAGTTCAATGTGTCAAATCGGAGGGCCTGTTGTCTGGACCTCTGGCAGTCTCTATGGGGGTGCCAACGGGTTCAATTCTCAGGCCGACTCTATTCTCTGTGTATATCAATGATGTCGCTCTTGCTGCTGGTGACTCTCAGATCCACCTCTACGCAGACGACACCATTTTATATACATCTGGCCCTTCATTGGACACTGTGTTAACAAACCTCCAAACGAGCTTCAATGCCATACAGCACTCCTTCCATAGCCTCCAACTGCTCTTCAACGCTCGTAAAACTAAATGCATGCTCTTCAATCGAACGCTGCTTGCACCCGCCCACCCGACTAGAATCACTACTCTCGGCGGGTCTGACTTAGAATATGTGGACAACTACAAATACCTAGGTGTCTGGTTAGACCGTAAGCTCTCCTTCCAGACTCACATTAAGCATCTCCAATCCAAAGTTAAATCTAGAATTGGCTTCCTATTTCACAACAAAGCCTCCTTCACTCATGCTGCCAAACATGCCCTCGTAAAACTGACTATCCTACCGATCCTTGACTTTGGCGATGTCATTTACAAAATAGCCTCCAACACTCTACTCAGCAAATTGGATGTAGTCTATCACAGTGCCATCCGTTTTGTCACCAAAGCCCCATATACTACCCACCATTGTGACCTGTACGCACTCTTTGGCTGGCCCTGACTACATATTTGTCGCCAAACCCACTGGCTCCAGGTCATCTATAAATCACTGCTAGGCAAATCCCTGTCTTATCTTAGCTCATTGGTCACCATAGCAACACCCACCCGTAGTCTGCTCTCCAGCAGGTATATCTCACTGGTCATCCCCAAAGCCAACACCTCCTTTGGCCGCCATTCCTTCCAGTTCTCTGCTGCTAATGACTGGAACGAACTGCAAAAATCTCTGAAGCTGGAGACTCTTATCTCCCTCACTAACTTTAAGCATCAGTTGTCAGAGCAGCTTACCGATCACTGCACCTGTACACAGCCCATCTGTAATTAGCCCACCCAACTACCTCATCCCCATATTGTTATTTATTTTGCTCATTTGCACCCCAGTATCTCTATTTGCATATCTATCATTCCAGTGTTAATACGCAATTGTAATTATTTTGCACTATGGTCTATTTATTGCCTTACCTCCATAACTTACTACATTTGCACACACTGTATATAGATTTTCTATTGTGTTATTGACTGTACGTTTTGTTTATTCCATATGTAACTGTGTTGTTGCTTTATCTTGGCCAGGTCGCAGTTGTAAATGAGAACTTGTTCTCAACTGGCTTACCTGGTTAAATAAAGGTGAAATAAATAAAAAAAAAATATATATATATATATATATATACACATATACATACCGCTCAAAAAAATAAAGGGAACACTTAAACAACACAATGTAACTCCAAGTCAATCACACTTCTGTGAAATCAAACTGTCCACTTAGGAAGAAACACTGATTGACAATACATTTCACATGCTGTTGTGCAAATAGTAGACAACAGGTGGAAATTATAGGCAATTAGCAAGACACCCCCAATAAAGGACTGGTTTTGCAGGTGGTGACCACAGACCACTTCTCAGTTCCTATGCTTCCTGGCTGATGTTTTGGTCACTTTTGAATGCTGGCGGTGCTTTCACTCTAGTGGTAGCATGAGACGGAGTCTACAACCCACACAAGTGGCTCAGGTAGTGCAGCTCATCCAGGATGGCACATCAATGCGAGCTGTGGCAAGAAGGTTTGCTGTGTCTGTCAGCGTAGTGTCCAGAGCATGGAGGCGCTACCAGGAGACAGGCCAGTACATCAGGAGACGTGGAGGAGGCCGTAGGAGGGCAACAACCTAGCAGCAGGACTGCTACCTCCGCCTTTGTGCAAGGAGGAGCAGGTGGAGCACTGCCAGAGCCCTGCAAAATGACCTCCAGCAGGCCACAAATGTGCATGTGTCTGCTCAAACGGTCAGAAACAGACTCCATGAGGGTGGTATGAGGGCCCGATGTCCACAGATGGGTGTTGGGCTTACAGCCCAACACCGTGCAGGACGTTTGGCATTTGCCAGAGAACACCAAGATTGGCAAATTCGCCACTGGCGCCCTGTGCTCTTCACAGATGAAAGCAGGTTCACACTGAGCACGTGACAGACGTGACAGAGTCTGGAGACGCCGTGGAGAACGTTCTGCTGCCTGCAACATCCTCCAGCATGACCGGTTTGGCAGTAGGTCAGTCATGGTGTGGGGTGGCATTTCTTTGGGGGGGCCGCACAGCCCTCCATGTGCTCGCCAGAGGTAGCCTGACTGCCATTAGGTACCGAGATGAGATCCTCAGACCCCTTGTGAGACCATATGCTGGTGCGGTTGGCCCTGGGTTCCTCCTAATGCAAGACAATTCTAGACCTCATGTGGCTGGAGTGTGTCAGCAGTTCCTGCAAGAGGAAGGCATTGATGCTATGGACTGGCCCGCCCGTTCCCCAGACCTGAATCCACACACACTACTGAGCCTCATTTTGACTTGTTTTAAGGACATTACATCAAAGTCGGATCAGCCTGTAGTGTGGTTTTCCACTTTAATTTTGAGGGTGACTCCAAATCCAGACCTCCATGGGTTGATAAATTTGATTTCCATTGATCATTTTTGTGTGATTTTGTTGTCAGCACATTCAACTATGTAAAGAAAAAAGTATTTAATAATATTATTTCATTCATTCAGATCTAGGATGTGTTATTTTAGTGTTCTCTTAATTTTTTTGAGCAGTGTATATATTTTACGGACACAATCTATTTTACAATAGTTATCTTTTGTTTGTTTTTAGTCCTGTCCCGTCCTTCCTACCCTGGTTCATGTGGGGTCAAATGACATTATGAAGGGCAACTCAGAACAGCTGAAGAGTCTCTACTTGACACCATCAAACGCCCCATAATATCTGGCCCTCTGCCCTCCCTAAATCGTGGCATTTAACGGTTCAGCAGACTTTTAGCCCTCCATAACTGGCTACGAGACTATTGCAGCTCTGTGGGTGTAACATTTATTGACAATTTTGATACCTTCTGGAAACAAAGCTCGTATTATAAGGAGGATGGGATCCACCCAAATCATTTGGGTTCCTGGATCCTTTCACAGCATTATAAGGCTGCGTTGAGACAATGACTTATCAATGACCCAAGTCCAGCTCATTTAATCCCTACCATTGTGCCGCTGAGTTGTCATAATGATTCAGCAAATGTACATTATCCTAGGGGCATTGGAAGACACAATGTAAGTAACCTAATTTATGTCCCTCTTACTGCCCTGAATGCCTCTACTGATTTGACAGCTATTGTATGCAGTGATCATGTGCCTATGAACCAGAGATATACTGTTAGCACTGAGGTGGTGTGCCCTAGCAGGAAGTCCACTGTGTGCAGCTCACCCTGCACTAATAAAAATAACCAGAGTATGTCTACCTCTGCTAAGCTTCCCAGTAAAGCAAGAAAAATAATCAAGCATCCCAGAAAAGTGTTTTAAAATAGCCCACGTTAACATATGTATCTTAAGAAACAAGGTTCATGAAATCAATAATTTGCTAGTAACAGATGACTCATATTCTGACTATCTCTGAAACTCACTTAGATAATACCTTTGATGATACAGTGGGTAGCAATACATGGTTATAACATTTACAGAAAATACAAATGCCAACGGGGGCGGTGTTGCGGTCTATATTCAGAACCACATTCCTGTAAAGCTTAGAGAGGATCTCATGTTAAATTCTGTTGAAGTAATATGGCTACAGGTTCACCTGCCTCACCTAAAGCCCATTCTGGTGGGAAGCTGCTATAGACCACCAAGTGCTAACAGTCAGTATCTGGAAAATGTGTGAAATGCTTGATAATGTATGTGATATCAATAGAGAGGTATACTTTCTGGGTGATTTTTTAAATATTGACTGGCTTTCATCAGGCTGCCCACTCACGAGAAAGCTTCAAACTGTAACTAGTGCCTGCAACCTGGTTTCAGGTCATCAATCAACCTACCAGGGTAGTTACAAACAGTACAGAAATTAAATCAACATGTATTGATCATATCTTTACTAATGCTGCATACATTTGTTTGAAAGCAGTATCCAAATCCCCCGGATGTAGTGATCACAATATAGTAGCCATATCTAGGAAAACCAAAGTTCCAAAGGCTGGGCCTAATATAGTGTAGAAGAGGTCATACAATGCGTTTTGTAGTGATTCCTATGTTGTTGATGTAAATAATATTTGTTGGTCTGTGGTGTGTAATGAGGAGCAACGAGATGCTGCAATTGACACATTTATTAAATTGCTTATCCCAGTTACTAATAAGCATGCACCCATTAAGAAAATGACTGTACAAACATAAATCCCTGTGGATTGATGAGTAATTGAAAAATGGTATGGTTGAGAGGGATGAGGCAAAAGAGATGGCTAATAGGTCTGGCTGTACAACCAATTGGCAAACGTACTGCAAATTGAGAAATCATGTGACTAAACTGAATAAAAAGAAGAAGAAACTACACTATGAAACAAAGATAAATGACAAAGAATGATAGTAAAAAGCTTTGGGCAAGAAGGCAAACTCCATTCATTGAATCAGATGGCTCATTCATCAATCACAAAACCCACTGATATTGCCAACTACTTTAATGATTTTTTCATTGGCAAGATTAGCAAACTTAGGCATGACATGCCAGCAACAAACGCTGACACTACACATCCAAGTATATCTGACCAAATTATGAAAGATAAGCATTGTAATTTTGAATTCCGTAAATTAAGTGTGGAAGAGGTGAAAAAAGTATTATTGTTGTCTATCAACAATGACAAGCCACCAGGGTCTGACAACTTGGATGGAGAATTACTGAGGATAATAGCAGACGATATTGCCACTACTATTTGCCACATCTTCAATTTAAGCCTACTAGAAAGTGTGTGCCCTCAGACCTGGAAGGAAGCAAAAATTATTCCCCTACCTAAGAATAGTAAAGCCCCCTTAACTGGCTCAAATAGCCGACCAATCAGCCTGTTACCAACCCTTAGTAAACTTTTGGAAGAAATGGTGTTTGACCAGATAAAATGCTATTTTACAGTAAACAAGTTGAAAACAGACTTTCAGCACGCTAATAGGGAAGGACATTCAACAAGCACAGCACTGACACAAATGACTGATGATTGGCTGAGAGAAATTGATTATAAAAAGATTGTGGGGGCTGTTTTGTTAGACTTCAGTGCGGCTTTTGACATTATCGATCATAGTCTGTTGCTGGAAGAACGTATGTGTTATGGCTTTACACCCCCTGCTATATTGTGGATAAAGAGTTACCTGTCTAACAGAACACAGAGGGTGTTCTTTAATGGAAGCCTCTCCAACAAAATCAAGGTAGAATCAGGAATTCCCCAGGGCAGCTGTCTAGGCCCCTTACTTTTTTCAATCTTTACTAACAACATGCGACTGGCTTTGAGTAAAGCCAGTGTGTCTATGTATGCGGATGACTCAACACTCAACACGTCAGCTACCACAGCGACTGAAATGACACCAACACTTAAAGAGCTGCACTTAGTTTCAGAATGGGTGGCAAGGAATAAGTTAGTCCTAAATATTTCAAAAACTAGAAGCATTGTATTTGGGACAAATCCTTTACTAAACCCTAAACCTCAACTAAATCTTGTAATAAATAATGTGGAAATTGAGCAAGTTGAGGAGACTAAACTGCATGTAGTAACCCTGGATTGTAAACTGTCATGGTCAAAACATATTGATACAACAGTAGCTAGGATGGGGAGAAGTCTGTCTATAATAAAGCGCTGCTCTGCTTTCTTAACAGCACTTTCAACAAGGCAGGTCCTACAGGCCCTAGTTTTGTCGCACCTGGAATACTGTTCAGTCGTGTGGCCAGGTGCCACAAAGAGGGACTTAGGAAAATTGCAATTGGCTCAGAACAGGGCAGCACGGCTGGCCCTAGGATGTATACAGAGAGCTAACATTAATAATATGCATGTCAATCTCTCCTGGCTCAAAGTGGAGGAGAGATTGACATCATTACTACTTGTATTTGTGAGCGGTATTGACATGTTGAATGAACCGAGCTGTCGGTTTGAACTACTGGCACACAGCTCGGACACCCATGCATACCCCACAGGTTAACAACCTCTCCCTCAACATGATCAAGACAAAGGAGATGCTTGTGGACTACTGGAAAAGAAGGACTGAGCACGCCCCTATCCTCATCGACAGGGCTGTAGTGGAGCAGGTGGAGAGCTTCAAGTTTCTTGGTGTCCACATCACCAACAAACTATCATGGTCCAAACACACCAAGACAGTTGTTAAGAGGGCACGACAAAGCTTATTCCCCCTCAGGAGACTGAAAAGATTTGGCATGGGTCCTCAGATCTTCAAAAAGTTATACAGCTGCACCATCGAGAGCATCATGACTGGTTGCATCACTGCCTGGTATGGCAACTACTCGGCCTCCGACAGCAAGCACTAGAGGGTAGTGCGTACGGCCCAGTACATCACTGGGGCCAAGCTTCCTGCCATCCAGGACCTCTATACCAGGCGGTGTCAGAGGAAGGCCCTAAAAATTGTCAAAGACTCCAGCCACCCTAGTCATAGACTGTTCTCTCTGCTACTGCACAGCAAGCGGTACCGGAGTGCCAAGTCTAGGTCCAAAAGACTCCTGAACAGCTAATCATTGCTACCCGGACTATTCACATTGTTCCCCCCCCCCCACCCCCACCCCCTCTTTTACGCTGCTGCTACTCTCTGTTTATGATCTATGCATAGTCACTTTAACTATACCTACATATACTTATTACCTCAATTATCTCGACTAACCGGTGCCCACGCAAATTGACTCTGTAATGGTACCCCCTGTATATAGCCTGTATATTGACTCTGTACCGGTACCCCCTGTATCTAGCCTGTATATTGACTATGTACCGGTACCCCATGTATCTAGCCTGTATATTGACTCTGTACCCTCGCTACTGTTATTTTACTGCTTTTATTTTTTACTTATCTATTTTGTACTTAACACTTATTTTACTTAAAACTGCATTGTTGGTTAAGGGCTTGTAAGTAAGCATTTCACTGTAAGGTCTACACTTGTTGTACTCGGCGCATGTGACAAATACAATTTGATAAGGAGGTTGATGCTCGTGATTCTAAATAATTTGAGGTTAACGTTGGCGTCTAAAAGTGGTGCGGAGGTTTAGTTTTGTGACTGTAAATGCGCTGAGTTTAAGGCTTGTGACTAAATGGGTTGAGGAGGTTGAGGCTGGTGATTCTAAATGGGTTGAGGTTGAGGCTGGTGAAGGTAAATGGGCTGAGGATGGGCTGGAGACTAAATGGGTTAACGTGGTTGAGGCTGATGACGCTAAATGGGTTGAGGCTGGAGACTAAATGGGTTAAGGAGGTTGAGGATGCTGATGCTTTTGAGTCTAAATGGGTTGAGGTTAAGGATGGTGACTAAATGGGTTGAGGTTGGTGTCTGTAAATGGGTTAAGGAGGTTGAGGTTGGTGTCAGTAAATGGGTTAAGGAGGTTGCGGCTAGTGACTAAATGGGTTGAGGATGAAGCTGGTGACTAAATGGGTCTGGTAACTAAATGGCTTGATATTGGTGAAGCTAAATGGGTTGAGGAGGTTGATGCTGCTGACTCTAAATGGGTTAAGGAGGTTGAAGTTGGAGACTAAATGTGTTGAGGAGGTTGAGGCTTTTGACTAAATGGGTTGAGGTTCAGGCTGGTGACTAAATCGATGCATATCTGTATTCCCAGTCATGTGAGAATCCATAGATTAGGGCCTAATACATTTATTTCAATTGACTGACGTCCTTCTATGAACTGTAACTCAGTGAAATCTTTGAAATTCTTGCATGTTGTGTTTCTATTTTTGCTCAGTGTAGTTAATGTGATGTTTGTTACAGTGTGTTCAGAGACAGACTGAGTCAGTGAGAAGATTCTGGAACTATTGTCATCTTCATGACACAATCTCTATAGCTGACCTTGTAGCTGGAAACATCCAGGCCTTTTAAACAGTATGAAATCATACAGATGTCTGGCCAAGCAGTAGCCAGAGGTTAAGAAGGACTGTAATAAGGAAGACATTGGGCTGGTCTAGTTCTTTTACAGTGGTATTATGGAGATAATATAAGATACCCCAGTCCCATCACTATACCCCAGCATATACCCCAGTCCCAACACTTCTATACCCCTGTCCCCCAACCACTATACCCCAGCGGCACTATACCCCATACTAGACCCCATCCCATCACTATTTATACCCCAGCCCACCCACTATACCCCAGTCCCACAACTAGACCCCAGGCCACCCATATACCCAGTCCCACCACGAACCCCAGTCCCAGCACTCTACACCCAGTCCCATCACTATTACCCCCAGTCCCATCACTATTTACCCAGTCCCAGCCTATTAACCCCATCCCATACCCCAGGCCACACACCACTATACCCCAAAGTACCAGAACTATAACCCCAGCTCCAGCACTTATACCCCAGTTCCCAGCACTATACCCCCAGTTTCCCATCCACTATACCCATCCTCTCCCCCCGATACCCCAGTCCCAGCCTATACCCCAGTCCCAGCACCTATACCCCAGCCCCATCACCTACCCCATCACATTACCCAGTCCCAGCACTATACCCGTCCCAGCACTCTATACCCCAGTCCCACCACTATACCCCCAGTCCCATAACTTAGACCCCAGGTCCATCACTATACCACCAGTCCATTCATTTACCCCCAGGCCACACTATAACCCCGTCCATCACTATATCCCAGTCCCAGAACTATACAACGTCCCAGAACATACCCCATCACTATATCCCGGCCACCCACCACTATATCCCCCGTCCCATCACTATACACCAGTCCCATCACTATACCCCAGGCACAGCAATATACCCCAGTCCCATCACTATAACCATCACTATACCCCAGTCCCACCAACTATACCCAGCTCCCATCACTAACCCCAGTCCCATTCACTATACCCCAGTCATCACTATACCCCGTCCAACACTTACCCAGTCCCACAACTAGACTCCCAGTCCCACACTATACCCCAGTCCCAGCCCTATACCAGTCCCGACTTTAACCCGTCCCGCACTAACCCATCCCTATACCCCAGTCCCAGCACTCATACCCCCAGTCCCAGACTATACCCCAGCCCCATCACTATACCCCATCCCTAACCCCAGTCCCAGCATTAACCCACCCCTATTACCCCGTCCCAGCACGTGTGCCCCAGTCCCATCACTATACCCCAGTCCAGCACTATACCCCAAGTCCCAGCACTCTATACCCCAGTCCCACCACTATTACCCAGTCAACACTTACCCCAGTCCCATCCACTATACCCCAGTCCCATCATATACCCCAGTCCCACCAATATACCCAGTCATCATAACCCCAGTCCCAGCACGTATACCCAGTCCCAGCAATAACCCCTCACTATATCCCAGGCCCACCACGATACCCAGTCCCATATATACCCCACGTCCCATACACATACCCCAGGCCAGCAATATACCCCCAGTCCATCACTATACCCCATCACTAGACCCCAGTCCCCAACCACTATACCACAGTCCCATCACTATAACCAGCCCCATCACTATACCCCAGTCCCATCACTATACCCCAGGTCACTCCACTATACCACAGTCCCACCCACTATACCCACAGTCCCACAACTCTACCCCAGTTCCCAGCACTATACACCAGCCCAGCACTCTTACCCCATCCCATCACTATACCCCATCCCTATACCCAGCCCAGCACCTATACCAGTTCCCAGCACTATACCCCCAGCCCCATCACATTACCCCATCCCTTACCCCAGTCGCACTATACCCCATCCCACGTACCACAGTCCCAGCACTATACCCAGTCCCAGCACTATACCCCAGTCCCAGCAATACCCCAGTCCCATCACTATACCCCAAGATCCCATCACTATACCCCAGCCCATCACTTATACCCCAGTCCCAGCACGATACCCCAGTACCACCAATATTTACCCCACCCCGAGTCCCAGCACTTTAGACCCAGACAGTCCCAGCAATATACCACAGTCCCATCACTTACCAAGCCCCATCACTATAACCCCACACTATACCCAAAGTAACCAGAAACTATACCCCGTCCCACAAATATACCCCGTCCCATCACTATACCAGTCCCGCACTATACCCAGTCACAGAACTATACCCCATCACTATATCCCAGGCCCACAACTCATACCCCAGTCCCACCACTATAACCCCAGTCCATAACTGATTACCAGTCCCAGCATATACCCCAGTTCCCACACTTATACCCCAGTCCAACCACTATACTCCCAGTCCATCACTACACAGCCCAGAACTATACCCCAGTCCCCAGCCACTATAAACATAACGTATATCCCAGGTACCCACCACTATACCCAGTCCCACACACTATACCCCAGTCCCACAACTATACCCCAGTACCCACCCACTATACCCAAGTCCACAGCACTAAACCCAGTCCCAGCATCTCACCCCAGTCCCATCATATACCCAGTTACATCACTCATTTCTTCCCTCCTTCCTCCCGAATACCTACTCCTACCCGTATACCCTTATCATACCCCAGGCCAACCACTATACCACAGTCCCATAAAATATTACCCCAGTCCCATCCTATTTGTTAACCCGTCCCACCAACTATACCCCAGTCCACCACTATACCCCAGTACCGCATTCAGTCCCATACTATACCCCAGTCCAGCAATCTACCCCCAGTCCAAGCACCTATACCCCCATCACTATATACCAGGCCCACCACTATACCCCGTCCCACAACTATCCCCAGTACCCCACCACATACCCAGTCCCACCAAATATAACCCAAGGTAACAGCACTTACACCCCAGTTCCCATAACTATTAAAAAACAGTCACATCACTATACCCCATCCAAACACTATAACCAAGTCCAGAACTTATAACCCATATATACCCACAGTCCCAACAATATAACACAGTCCCATCACTATTACCACAGTCCCATCACTATAACAACAGTCCAATCAAATATAAACAGTTAAAATAACTATAAACCAAAGTCACAGAAATATACACACAAAGACACTATAACACAAGTACAAAAATATACCAAAACAAGTCACAGCACATATACAAAGTAAAAGCAATATATCAAGGAAAACAACTATAAAACTAGTGACACACAAACCACTATACCAAAGTCCCAACAAATAACCAAGTACCAACACACTCTAGACCCCAGTCCAGCACAGACCCACAGTCCCAGCACGATACCCCAGTCCATCACTATATACCCCATCCCTATCCCCACAGACCCAGCACTATACCCCATCCCTATACACCAGTCCCAGCACTATACCCCAGTCCAGCACTTATAAAACAAGCGGAGGAAAAGAAAAGCAGAAAAAGTAGGGAAAAGAAAGAGAAAACAGGCAAAAGAAAAGATAACAAAGGAATAAGAAAGAGGTGAATAAAAAGGATAAAGAAAGAGAAAAAATCCTCCATCAGTCCCAGCAGATTACCCACTAGTCCCACCACTATACCCCAGTCCCAGCACTATACCCCAGTCCAGCCACTATACCCCAGTCCCAGCACTATACCAAGTAGCCCATCACTATACCCCAAAGTCCCAGCACTATACCCAGCCCCATCAACTATCACCCCACCACTCTACCCCCAGTCCATCAACTATACCCATCCCAGCACTATACCCCAGTACCACCACATACCCCCACAGTCCCACCACTATCCCCAGTCCCAGCCACTATACACCAGTTCCCAGCATATACCCATCACTATAGCCCAGGCCCCACCACTATACCCCCAGTCCCACAACTATACCCCATCCCACCCAACTATACCACAGTCCAACCAATATCCCCAGATCCAATCACATACCCCCCGTCCCATTACCACTATACCCCAGTCCCAGCATATACCAAGTCCCATCACGATACACATACACTACTACCCCCGTCCCACCACTATACCCCAGTCCATCACTATACCCCAGGTCCCATCACATACCAAGTTTTCCCATAACTATACCCACCAGTCCATCACTATACCACACGTTCCAGAGCACTTACCCCAGTCCCACCTCACTATACCCAGTACATCAATATACCCCAGTCCACCACTATACCCCAAGTCCCACCACTATAAAAAGTGCCCATCAATATACCCCAGTCCCCAGCACTATACCCCAGTCCAGCACTATACCCCCATCACATTCCCAGGCCCAAACCACTATACAACAGTCCCACCCCTATACCACAGTCCACCCACTATACCCCCAGTCCCACCACTATCTACCCCGTCCCAGCCACTATTACCCCAGTCCCTCACTATACCCCAGTCCCATCAAGATACCCAAGTCCCTCACTAGACCCAGTCCCCACCCGATACCCCAAGCCCACCATATACCACAGTCCCACCACTATTACCCCAGTCCCACACTATACCCCAGTCCCATCATATACCCCAGTCCATCACTATAACCCCGATCCCAGCACTATCCCCAGTCCCAGCACTATACCCCAGTCCCAAAAAGCACTATACCAGGCCCAGCACTATACCCCATCACTATATACCCCAGTCCCAGGCACTATACACCGTCCCCACATATACCCCAGTCCCACCACTTATTACCCCAGTCCCAGCATATACCCCAAGTCCCGCAGCAATAACCCAGTCCCAGCACTAACCCCAGTCCCAGCACTATACCCCAGTACCCAGAGCATAACCCCAGTCCCAGCACTATACCCCATCACTATACCCCAGTCCAGCACTATACCCCAAAGTCCCATCACTAACCCAGTCCCAAGCACTATACCCCAGTCCCAGCAATAACCCCAGTCCCAGCCCTATACCCCATCACTATAACCCAGTCCCACCACTATACCCAAGTCCCACCACTATACCCCAGTCCCAGCATATACCCCTAGTTCCCAGCATATACCCCAGTCCCAGCACTATACCCCAGTCCAGCACTATTCCACAAGTCCCAGCACTATACCCCATCATATACCCCCAGTCCAGCACTACCCCAGTCCCACCCAATACCCAGTCCCAGGCACTATACCCAAGGTCCCAGCACTATACCCCAGTCCCAGCACTTACCCCAGTCAGCCCACTATACCCACTCCACTATACCCCAGTCCCAGCAAGCACTATACCCCAGTCATCACTAACCCCAAGTCCCAGCAACTATGCCCCAGTCAAGACTATACCCCAGTCCCAGACTATACCCCAGTCCCATCACCTTCTATACCCCAGTCCCAGCACTATACCCCAGTCCAAGCACTATACCACAGTCCAAGCACTATACCCAGTCCAGCACTATACCCCCTCACCATTTACCCCAGTCCCAGCCACTTATAAACCCCATACTATTACCCCAGTCCAGACTATACCCCAGTCCCAGCAACTATTACACCGCACTATGCCCCAGTCCAAGCATATACCCCATCACTATTACCCCAGTCCCAGCCTATACCCCAGTCCCAGAAATATAACCCCAGCCAATATTACCCCAGTCCCAGACCTATTACCCCAGTCCCAGAACTATACCCCAGTCCATCACGATAACCCAAGTACCAGAACTTACCCCGACCATAACTATACCCAATCAATAGCCCAGTCCCACAGCACTTATACCACAGACAGCCACACTATATAACAACAAGTCCCATCACTATGCCCCAGTCCCATCACTATACCCAGCACTATACCCCAGTTCCCAGCACTATACCAATCACTATACCAAAGTCAAAGAACTATACCCCAGTCAAGCCTATACCCCAAGTCCCAGAAACTATTATCCCAGTACCAGCACTTATTATCCCAAAGTCCCAGCACTATACCCCAGCCCAATCAACTATGCCCCAGTCCCAGCAATATTAACCAGTCCCAGCACTCTTACCCCAGTCCCAGAAAACGATACCCAGTCCCACACTAATATACCCATTCAATTACCCCCAGTCCCAGCACTTAACCCCAAGTCCCAGCACTAGACACCAGTCCCCAGCAATATACCCCATCATCTACCCAGTCCCAGCACTATTACCCCCATATCATATACAATCAGTCCAGCCACTATACCCCCAAGTCCAGCCCTATACCCCCGTCCAGCACTTATCCCAATACCAGAACTATATCCCGGTCCAGCACTAACCCCAGTCCAGCACTATACCCCAGTCCCGCACTATACACAGTCCCAGCACTATACCCCAGCCCAAGCACTTAACCAGCCCAGCATTCGATGAACCAAGAGATACACCTATTCACTATTACCCCATCACTATAGACCCCAGTCCCAGCACTATACCCCAGATCCCAGCACTAACCACCAGCCCATTCACATACCCCATCACGATACCCCAGTCCCAGCACTATACCCCATCACTATACACAGTACCAAGCACTATACCCAGTACCAAGCACTATACCCCACAAGTAAACCAGCAATATATCCAAAATCAACAGCAATATATCCCGTAGTCCCAGCACTATCACCCAGTCACAGAATAGACCCCATGTACAGCACTATACCCCAGAATCAGTCAACAGCAATATACCCCAGCATCAAGCACTATACCCAAGCTCCAAGCCAAGTATTAACACAAAGCACTATACCCACATCCACTATTACCCGTCAAGCACAATACCCCAAGTCCAATTCAACTATGGCCCCCGTCCATCATATACCCCCAGTCCCAGCACTATACCCCCAAGTCCCATCACTATACCCCAGTCCCACCACTAACCCCAGTTCCCACACAGATACCACAGTACAATAAAGATCCCCACAGTCCAGTACCCATCACTATAACCAGTCAAATGCACCTATACCCACACGGCCACATCAAATACCCAGTCCAAAACAACTATACCCAGTCCCAGCAATCTACCCCAGGGCCCAGAACTATACACAGTCCCAGCACTATACCCCAGTCCACGCACTATCCCCCAGTCCCAGCACTATACCCCAGCCCCCCAATTATACCCCAGCCCAAACCCACTATCCCCACCCACACTATCCCCCACCCCACACTATACCCCAGCCCCAAAATAACCCCAGCCCCACATATACCCACACATCCCCAGTCCCCACTTCCCCCCCAGTCCCACACATACCCCAGCCCCCAGCACTATACCCCACCCCAGCATAACCCCAGTCCCACATTCCCAGCCCCCACACTTCCCCCCCAGCCCCACATATCCCCCAGCCCCGCACTAACCCAAAGCCACCCCACATACCCCCCCAAGCACATCCCCCACCCCCAGCACATACCCCCAACACTATACCCCAGCCCCAAAATAACCCCGTCCCACACTATACCCCCCAATCACTATACCCCAGCCCCAGCACTATACCCACCCCACTATCCCCCCAGCCCCACACTATACCCCCCCACATATCCCCACCCCAAGCATTATACCCATAACTAACCCCAGTCCAGACATACCCCCAGCACTATACCCCGTCCAAGACTATACCCCCCCACCCTTTATCCCCCACCCCCAAAATACCCCCTCCCCCACATACCCCAGTCCCACACTAACCCCATCACTATCCCCAGCCCAGCATAACCCCAGTCCCACCCCCTATACCCCATCACTATCCCCATCCCATATATCCCCCCAGCACATCCCCCATCCCAGCCATACCCCTATATACCCCGGGACCCCACTATACCCCATCCCCAGCACAAAAACCCAGCCCCAGAATATATCCCCACCCAGAAATATACCAGCCCCAGCACTATACCCCAGTCCCCAATAACCCCAGCCCAGCATTACCCAAGTCCATCATTTCCCCCCAGCCCCCGCACTACCCCAGTCCCACCCTATAACCCCCACCCCACCAAATACCCCACAAGTCCCAGCACTAACCCCACCCTATCCACCACTATCCCACCCAGTCCCATCACTATCCCCACCACCTATACCCCAGTCCCAGCCTATACCCCTCACTATACCCCAGTCCCAGCAACCCAGTCCCAGCACTATACCCCCCTATCCCCAGCACTATACCCAATCCCAGCACTATACCCAGTCCCAGCACAATACCCCAGTCCCAGCCACACTATTTACCTCCAGACATGCCACACTAACCCAGCCCCATCACTATGCCCCAGTCCCAGCACTATACCCCAGTTCCCAGCACTATGCCCCAGTCCAGCACTATGCCCCAGTCCCAGCACTATACCCCAGTCCCATCACTATACCCCAGTCCCAGCACTATACCCCAGTCCAGCACTATACCCCAGTCCCAGCACTATACCCCAGTCCCAGCACTATACCCCAGCACTATACCCCATCACTATACCCCAGTCCCAGCACAATACCCCAGTCCCATCACTATGCCCCAGTCCCAGCACTATACCCCAGTCCCAGCACTATACCCCAGTCCCATCACTATACCCCAGTCCCATCACTATACCCCAGTCCCACCACTATACCCCAGTCCCACCACTATACCCCAGTCCCATCACTATGCCCCAGCCCCATCACTATATCCCAGTCCCATCACTATACCCCAGTCCCAGCACTATACCCCAGTCCCATCACTATACCCCAGTCCCACCACTATACCCCAGTCCCAGCACTATACCCCAGTCCCAGCACTATACCCCAGTCCCAGCACTATACCCCAGTCCCAGCACTATACCCCATCACTATACCCCAGTCCCACCACTATACCCCAGTCCCATCACTATACCCCAGTCCCATCACTATACCCCAGTCCCAGCACTATACCCCAGTCCCAGCACTATGCCCCAGTCCCAGCACTATACCCCAGTCCCATCACTATACCCCAGTCCCAGCACTATACCCCGGTCCCATCACTATACCCCAGTCCCATCACTATACCCCAGTCCCATCACTATACCCCAGTCCCAGACACTATGCCCCAGTCCCAGCACTATACCCCAGTCCCAGCACTATACCCCAGCACTATACCCCAGTCCCAGCACTATACCCCAGTCCCAGCACTATACCCCAGTCCCAGCACTATACCCCAGTCCCAGCACTATACCCCAGTCCCAGCACTATACCCCAGTCCCATCACTATACCCCAGTCCCATCACTATACCCCAGTCCCAGCACTATGCCCCAGTCCCAGCACTATACCCCAGTCCCAGCACTATACCCCAGCACTATACCCCAGTCCCAGCACTATACCCCAGTCCCAGCACTATACCCCAGTCCCAGCACTATACCCAGTCCCAGCACTATACCCCAGTCCCATCACTATACCCCAGTCCCAGCACTATACCCCAGTCCCAGCACTATACCCCAGTCCCAGCACTATACCCCATCACTATACCCCAGTCCCAGCACTATACCCCAGTCCCATCACTATACCCCAGTCCCATCACTATACCCCAGTCCCATCACTATACCCCAGTCCCATCACTATACCCCAGTCCCAGCACTATGCCCCAGTCCCAGCACTATACCCCAGTCCCAGACTATACCCCAGCACTATACCCCAGTCCCAGCCACTATACCCCAGTCCAGCACTATACCCACTATACCCCAGTCCCAGCACTATACCCAGTCCCAGCACTATACCCCCAGTCCCATCACTATACCCCAGTCCCATCACTATACCCCAGTCCCAGCACTATACCCCAGTCCCAGCACTATACCCCAGTCCCAGCACTATACCCCAGCACTATACCCCAGTCCCATCACTATACACCAGTCCCAGCACTACACCCCAGTCCCATCACTATGCCCCAGTCCCAGCATTATACCCCAGTCCCAGCACTATACCCCATCACTATACCCCAGTCCCATCACAATACCCCAGTCCCATCACTATACCCCAGTCCCAGCACTACACCCCAGTCCCATCACTATACCCCAGTCCCACCACTATACCCCAGTCCCATCACTATACCCCAGTCCCAGCACTATACCCCATCACTATACCCCAGTCCCACCACTATACCCCAGTCCCACCACTATACCCCATCACTATACCCCACCACTATACCCCAGTCCAGCCACTATACCCATCACTATACCCCAGTCCACACACTATACCCCAGTCCCAGCACTATACCCCATCACTATACCCCACCACTATACCCCAGTCCCAGCACTATACCCCATCACTATACCCCAGTCCCATCACTATACCCCATCACTATACCCCAGTCCCAGCACTATACACCAGTCCCATCACTATACTCCATCACTATACCCCAGTCCCATCACTATACCCCAGTCCCAGCACTACACCCCAGTCCCAGCACTATACCCCATCACTATACCCCAGTCCCAGCACTATACCCCAGTCCCAGCACTATACCCCAGTCCCAGCACTATACCCCAGTCCCATCACTATACCCTATCCCTATACCCCAGTCCCAGCACTATACCCCAGTCCCAGCACTATACCCCAGCACTATACCCCAGTCCCAGCACTATACCCCAGTCCCAGCACTATACCCCAGTCCCAGCACTATACCCCAGCACTATACCCCAGTCCCATCACTATACCCCATCCCTATACCCCGTCCAGCACTATACCCCAGCACTATACCCACAGTCCAGCACTATACCCCAGTCCCAGCACTATACCCCAGTCCCAGCACTATACCCCAGTCCCATCACTATACCCCATCCCTATACCCCAGTCCCAGCACTATACCCCAGTCCCAGCACTATACCCCAGTCCCAGCACTATACCCCAGTCCCAGCACTATACCCCAGCACTATACCCCAGTCCCATCACTATACCCCATCCCTATACCCCAGTCCCAGCACTATACCCCAGTCCCAGCACTATACCCCAGCACTATACCCCAGTCCCAGCACTATACCCAGTCCCAGCACATACCCCAGTCCCAGCACTATACCCAGTCCCAGCACTATACCCCAGCACTATACCCCAGTCCCATCACTATACCCCAGTCCCAGCACTATACCCCAGTCCCATCACTATACCCCAGTCCCAGCACTATACCCCAGTCCCATCACTATACCCCAGTCCCATCACTATAACCCAGTCCCAGCACTATACCCCAGTCCCAGCACTATACCCCATCACTATACCCCAGTCCCAGCACTATACCCCAGTCCCATCACATACCCCATCACTATACCCCAGTCCCAGCACTATGCCCCAGTCCAAGCATTATACCCCAGTCCCAGCACTACACCCCAGTCCCATCACTATACCCCAGTCCCAGCACTATACCCCAGTCCCAGCCCTATACCCCAGTCCCAGCACTATACCCCAGTCCCAGCACTATACCCCAGTCCCAGCACTATACCCCAGCCCCATCACTATACCCCATCACTATACCCCAGTCCCATTACTATACCCCAGTCCCAGCACTATACCCAGTCCCAGCACTATACCCCAGTCCCAGCACTATACCCCAGTCCCAGCACTATACCCCAGTCCCAGCACTATACCCCAGTCCCATCACTATACCCCAGTCCCAGCACTATACCCCAGTCCCAGCACTATACCCCATCACTATACCCCAGTCCCAGCACTATACCCCAGTCCCAGCACTATACCCCAGCACTATACCCCATCACTATACCCCAGTCCCAGCACAATACCCCAGTCCCAGCACTATACCCCAGTCCCAGCACTATACCCCATCACTATACCCCAGTCCCATCACTATACCCCAGTCCCATCACTATACCCCAGTCCCATCACTATACCCCAGTCCCATCACTATACCCCAGTCCCAGCACTATACCCCAGTCCCATCACTATACCCCAGTCCCACCACTATACCCCAGTCCCAGCACTATACCCCAGCCCCAGCACTATACCCCAGCACTATACCCCAGTCCCAGCACTATACCCCAGTCCCAGCACTATACCCCAGTCCCAGCACTATACCCCCAGTCCCAGCACTATACCCCAGTCCCAGCACTATACCCCATCACTATACCCCAGTCCCAGCACAATACCCCCAGTCCCATCACTATACCCCAGTCCCAGCACTATACCCCAGTCCCATCACATAACCCCAGTCCCAGCACTATACCCCATCCCTATACCCAGTCCCAGCACTATACCCCAGTCCCAGCACTATACCCAGTCCATCACTATACCCCAGTCCCATCACTATACCCCAGTCCCACCACTATACCCCAGTCCCAGCACTATACCCCATCACTATACCCCAGTCCCAGCACTACACCCCATCACTATACCCCAGTCCCATCACTATACCCCAGTCCCATCACTATACCCCAGTCCCATCACTATACCCCAGTCCCAGCACTATACCCCAGTCCCATCACTATACCCCAGTCCCACCACTATACCCCAGTCCCAGCACTATACCCCAGTCCCAGCACTATACCCCAGCACTATACCCCAGTCCCAGCACTATGGCCCAGTCCCAGCACTATACCCCAGTCCCAGCACTATACCCCAGTCCCATCACTATACCCCAGTCCCATCACTATACCCCATCACTATACCCCAGTCCCAGCACTATACCCCATCACTATACCCCAGTCCCAGCACTATACCCCATCACTATACCCCAGTCCCATCACTATACCCCATCACATACCCAGTCCCAGCACTATACCCCAGCACTATACCCCAGTCCCATCACTATACCCCATCACTATACCCCAGTCCCAGCACTATACCCCAGCACTATACCCCAGTCCCATCACTATACCCCAGTCCCAGCACTATACCCCAGTCCCAGCACTATACCCCAGTCCCATCACTATACCCCAGTCCCAGCACTATGCCCCAGTTACTATACCCCAGTCCCATCACATACCCAGTCCCATCACTAGTACCCAGTCCCAGCACTATATACCCCAGTCCCATCACTATACCCCAGTCCCAGCACTATACCCCAGTCCAGCACTATACCCCAGTCCCAGCACTATACCCAGCACTATACCCCAGTCCCATCACTATACCCCATCCCTATACCCCAGTCCCAGCACTATACCCCAGTCCCAGCACTATACCCCCAGCACTATACCCCAGTCCCAGCACTATACCCCAGTCCCAGCACTATACCCCAGTCCCAGCACTATACCCCAGCACTATACCCCAGTCCCATCACTATACCCCAGTCCCAGCACTATACCCCAGTCCCATCACTATACCCCAGTCCCAGCACTATACCCCAGTCCCACCACTATACCCCAGTCCCATCACTATACCCCAGTCCCAGCACTATACCCCAGTCCCAGCACTATACCCCATCACTATACCCCAGTCCCAGCACTATACCCCAGTCCCATCACTATACCCCATCACTATACCCCAGTCCCAGCACTATGCCCCAGTCCAAGCATTATACCCCAGTCCCAGCACTACACCCCAGTCCCATCACTATACCCCAGTCCCAGCCCTATACCCCAGTCCCAGCACTATACCCCAGTCCCAGCACTATACCCCATCACTATACCCCAGTCCCATCACTATACCCCAGTCCCAGCACTATACCCAGTCCCAGCACTATACCCCAGTCCCAGCCCATATCCCCAGTCCCAGCACTATACCCCAGTCCCAGCACATATACCCCAGTCCAGCACTATACCCCAGCCCCATCACTATACCACCCCATCACTATACCCCAGTCCCATCACTATAACCCCAGTCCCATCACTATACCCCAGTCCCAGCACTATACCCCAGTCCCAGCACTATACCCCAGTCCCAGCACTATACCCCAGTCCCAGCACTATACCCCAGTCCCAGCACTATACCCCAGTCCCATCACTATACCCCAGTCCCAGCACTATACCCCAGTCCCAGCACTATACCCATCACTATACCCCAGTCCCAGCACTATACCCCAGTCCATGCACTATACCCCAGCACTATACCCCATCACTATACCCCAGTCCCAGCACAATACCCCAGTCCCAGCACTATACCCCAGTCCCAGCACTATACCCCAGTCCCAGCACTATACCCCATCACTATACCCCAGTCCCATCACTATACCCCAGTCCCATCACTATACCCCAGTCCCATCACTATACCCCAGTCCCAGCACTATACCCCAGTCCCATCACTATACCCCAGTCCCACCACTATACCCCAGTCCCATCACTATACCCAGTCCCAGCACTATACCCCCAGCCCCAGCACTATACCCCAGCACTATACCCCAGTCCCAGCACTATACCCCAGTCCCAGCACTATACCCCAGTCCCAGCACTATACCCCAGTCCCAGCACTATACCCCAGCACTATACCCCATCACTATACCCCAGTCCCAGCACAATACCCCAGTCCCATCACTATACCCCAGTCCCAGCACTATACCCCAGTCCCATCACTATACCCCAGTCCCAGCACTATACCCCATCCCTATACCCCAGTCCCAGCACTATACCCCAGTCCCAGCACTATACCCCAGTCCCATCACTATACCCCAGTCCCATCACTATACCCCAGTCCCACCACTATACCCCAGTCCCAGCACTACACCCCATCACTATACCCCAGTCCCATCACTATACCCCAGTCCCATCACTATACCCCAGTCCCATCACTATACCCCAGTCCCAGCACATATACCCCAGTCCCATCACTATACCACCCAGTCCCACCACTATACCCAGTCCCAGCACTATACCCCAGTCCAGCACTATACCCCAGCACTATACCCCCAGTCCCAGCACTATGGCCCAGTCCCAGCACTATACCCCAGTCCCAGCACTATACCCCAGTCCCATCACTATACCCCAGTCCCATCACTATACCCCATCACTATACCCCAGTCCCAGCACTATACCCCATCACTATACCCCAGTCCCAGCACTATACCCCATCACTATACCCCAGTCCCATCACTATACCCCATCACTATACCCCAGTCCCAGCACTATACCCCAGCACTATACCCCAGTCCCATCACTATACCCCATCACTATACCCCAGTCCCAGCACTATACCCAGCACTATACCCCAGTCCCATACTATACCCCAGTCCCAGCACTATAGCCCAGTCCCAGCACTATACCCCCAGTCCCATCACTATACCCCAGTCCCAGCACTATGCCCCATCACTATACCCCAGTCCCATCACTATACCCCAGTCCCATCACTATATCCCAGTCCCAGCACTATACCCCAGTCCCATCACTATACCCCAGTCCCAGCACTATACCCCAGTCCCATCACTATACCCCAGTCCCAGCACTATACCCCAGTCCCATCACTATACCCCAGTCCCAGCACTATGCCCCATCACTATACCCCAGTCCCATCACTATACCCCAGTCCCAGCACTACACCCCAGTCCCATCACTATACCCCAGTCCCAGCACTATACCCCAGTCCCAGCACTAACCCCAGTCCCAGCACTATACCCCAGTCCCAGCACTATACCCCAGTCCCAGCACTATACCCCATCACTATACCCCAGTCCCATCACTATACCCCAGTCCCATCACTATACCCCAGTCCCAGCACTATACCCCAGTCCCAGCACTATACCCCATCACTATACCCCAGTCCCATCACTATACCCCAGTCCCAGCACTACACCCCAGTCCCATCACTATACCCCAGTCCCATCAACTACACCCCAGTCCCATCACTATACCCCAGTCCCATCACTATACCCCAGTCCCATCACTATACCCAGCTCCACACTATACCCCAGCACTATACACCCAGTCCCCAGCACTATACCCCAGTACCCATCACTATACCCCAGTCCCAGCACTATACCCCAGTCCCATCACTATTACCCCAGTACCCATCACTATACCCCAGTCCCACCACTATACCCCAGTCCCACCACTATACCCCCAGTCCCATCACTATACCCCAGTCCCAGCACTATACCCCATCCACTATACCCCAGTCCCATCACTATACCCCAGTCCCACCAACTATACCCCAGTCCCATCACTATACCCCAGTCCCCATCACTATACCCCAGTCCCATCACTATACCCCAGTCCCATCACTATACCCCAGTCCCATCACTATACCCCAGTCCCATCACTATACCCCAGTCCCATCACTATACCCCAGCACTATACCCCAGTCCCAGCACTATACCCCATCACTATACCCCAGCCCCAGTCCTATACCCCAGCCCTATACCCCAGCCCCAGCCCTATACCCCAGCCCCAGCCCTATGCCCCAGCCCTATGCCCCAGCCCTATGCCCCAGCCCTATACCCCAGCCCACGCCCCCAGCCCTATACCCCAGCCCTATACCCCAGCCCTATACCCCAGCCCTATACCCCAGCCCTATACCCCAGCCCTATACCCCAGCCCTATACCCCAGCCCACGCCCCAGCCCTATACCCCAGCCCACGCCTTATACCCCAGCCCTATGCCCCAGCCCTATGCCCCCAGCCCTATACCCCAGCCCACGCCCCAGCCCTATGCCCCAGCCCTATGCCCCAGCCCTATACCCCAGCCCACGCCCCAGCCCTATACCCCAGTCCACGCCCCAGCCCACGCCCCAGCCCTATACCCCAGTCCAAGCCCCAGCCCTATACCCCAGTCCACGCCCCAGCCCTATACCCCAGCCCCAGCCCTATACCCCAGACTCTTAGTTCTGGGGCTATGTACCCAGGCTATAGCTGGGCAAGCCTGGTCGTCCAGGCAACCTGCCATCTTCGAGAGAATAAAGACATTTTAAAGTACATGCTTAGTTTTCATTCATTAATATCACAGTAGTACAATCAACTAGTCTTTGTTTTCTCCACTGAACAAATAACTTAAGAGGCAAAACAGTATTGTCCTGGACAGGGCTCAATAGCCTGTGATGGCTCTGCCCATTTACATTTACGTCATTTAGCAGACGCTCTTATCCAGAGCCACTTACAAATTGGTGCATTCACCTTATAGCCAGTGGGATAACCACTTTACAATATATATATATATATATACAGCTGTAGTGTTAAGATGAGCTGGACATAAGATGGACCTTTCAGATTGTTTTCGTATACTTTGTATTTTAAATATATTTTTTATATCAAGCAATGAGTGACTAGTTTTATAACATAACTGATTTCCTGAATGTGTTGCTATATCATTTCTAACAGCAGTTCATATTGAGTTGGTGTGTTTTGGTTTATTGCACATCAGAGAAGCATGAAATATAAAACTGAATGGAGACTGTTTTATTTGCCTTCTAACCGGGACCATCTGTGAGGTGTAAAAGTTAAAGCACAGCCCTGATATTAAAGAGGCTTTTTGAACCCCAGTCTTCTCAGTGCTTTACTAGACAGCTTTCTACTATTCATTTCATGTTGTGAGATGTACTGTTCTCTGGAGCTTTATTGGGGTTTCAGAGGTTTGTTTTCAGAGTCACCCAGGAGAATGTTATTGGAAACATTGGTTTCCTCATGTTGACTCATTTCTGGGAACTGTGGTTCTGTTGACCTGTTGCGTCACAGGGCTGAAGGAGGGGCCGGGCCGGGGTCTGCTTCATTCATCCTCCAGAGAGAACTCCTGCAGTCAAGCTCTGAACAAGATGATAGTTGGACACAGGCTGCCTTGGAAAGTACCTGGGGGTGTGGTGGTGTTAGTTCCCCACGTGGGCCTCTGTGGCGAAACAGATCAACCTGGCAGATTTCCCAATATGGTGCTGTGTTCCACCAACACAGAGCACTGAAACACTGGGACATAGTGCTGGGACTGGGGTATAGGGCTGGGACTGGGGTATAGGGCTGGGACTGGGGTATAGGGATGGGGTATAGTGCTGGGACTGGGGTATAGTGCTGGGACTGGGGTATAGTGCTGGGACTGGGGTATAGTGCTGGACTGGGGTATAGTGCTGGGACTGGGGTATAGTGTCTGGGACTGGGGTCTAGTGGATGGGACTGGGGTAATAGTGATGGGACGGGGTATAGTGATGGGACTGGGGTATAGTGCTGGGACTGGGGTAATAGTGCTGGGACTGGGGTATAGTGGATGGACTGGGGTATAGTGATGGGGTATAGTGATGGGGCTGGGGTATAGTGCTGGGACTGGGGTATAGTGCTGGGACTGGGGGTATAGTTGCTGGGACTGGGGTATAGTTGCTGGGACTGGGGTAATAGTGATGGGGTGATAGTGCTGGACTGGGGTATAGTGCTGGGACTGGGGTATAGTGATGGGGTATAGTGCTGGGACTGGGGTATAGTGCTGGGACTGGGGTATAGTGTGGACTGGGGTAAGCTGGGACTGGGGTATAGTGCTGGGACTGGGGTATAGTGCTGGGACTGGGGTATAGTGCTGGGACTGGGGTATAGTCATAGGAAACTATGGCGGAAACATTATGTACAAATAAAGATAAGATCAGGGCAAACAGCCCCCCCAACTAACAATCAACAACAACAACATGTTCCAGTCTCCATGGAGACAGAACAAACAGAGCTGAAGTAATAGTATGGAATGTCTTCAACATGCATTCGGAGGACCTTGGTGAAACCACCCTGCTGGACCAAACACGAGGTGTACCATAACCTGCTGGACCAAACATGTTCATTTCCCAATTTATTTGCTACAGATTGTCCTGAAAATATACACCAGCTTCTAGGAGAGGACCTTGGTGAAACCACCCTGCAGCACTACTCAGAAGCACTTGCTCTGCTCTCCCATCTGCCAGGAGCCTCAGGAATGTAGCAGTAATGACTCACACACGTTCTCCAGCTGAGCTCTTACACATATAAACTAAACACTTTCTTTCATAAACAAGCCCTGCCACCTCCTCAACCTCCCCCCAATCCTCTCCACTCTTCCCCCTCTCACTAAACTCACCTTTCTTCCCCTCCCATGTGAGGAGTATCCCAGAGGAGCAGGCAGGGTCAGGGTTAGGAACAGGGAGGCAGGGGAGCAGACAGGGTCAGGGAGACAGGGTCAGGGTTAGGAACAGGGAGGCAGGGGCAGGGCAGGGGCAGGGTCAGGGTCAGGGTCAGGGAGACAGGGTCAGGGTTAGGAACAGGGAGGCAGGGTCAGGGTTAGGAACAGGGAGACAGGGTCAGGGTTAGGAACAGGGAGACAGGGTCAGGGTTAGGAACAGGGAGACAGGGTCAGGGTTAGGAACAGGGAGACAGGGGCAGGGTTAGGAACAGGGAGACAGGGTCAGGGTTAGGAAAGGGAGACACGGTCAGGGTTAGGAACAGGGAGGCGGGGTTTAAGGGGGGCAGGGAAGGTCGGGTCAGGGTTAGGAACAGGGGGTCAGGGGGTTAGGAAACGGGGAGCGGGGCAGGGTGAAGGGCAGGGTCAGGGTGGGGAGGGCAGGCCCGGGGCAGGGTCAGGGAGGCAGGGGAGACAGGTTAGGGGGGAGCAGGGTCAGGGTCAGGGTCAGGGCAGGGGGCAGGGTTCAGGGAGGCAGGGTCAGGTAGGTGGGGAAAGGCAGGCAGGGTCAGGGTGGACGGGAGACCAGGGAGACAGGGTAAAGGACGGGGGGGGTCGGGACAGGGTCGGGGGGCCGGGTCAGGGGTAGGGAAGAACAGGGTCAGGGTTAGGGAGACGGGTTTGGGACAGGCGGGTCAGGGTAGGGAGCAGGTCAGGGTCAGGGGGGTTAGGGAGGGGGCAGGGGGTCGGGGTCAGCAGGGTAGGGTCAGCCGGACGGTCGGGTCGCGGGTTAGGGTTAGGGAGGCAGGGATCAGAGGGGTCAGGGAGGCAGGGTCAGGGTCGGGAGGCAGGGTCGCGACAGGGTCAGGAGGCAGGGTCAGGAGAGGGAGGGAGGGAGGAGGGAGGGAGGAGGCAGGGAGGAAGGGGAGGGAGGCAGGGGGGGAAAGCAGGGAGGGAGGGAGGCAGGAGGCGGGACTGAGGGAGGGAGGGAAGGCATGGGGGGAGGAGGAGGAAGGGAGGCAGGGAGGGAGGGAGGGAGGAGGGAGGGGAGCAATAGGTGCCCTCCTGTTTGCTCCCCTAGCTTTGCCCCCCTTGCCCCTAGTTTCTGTACCCTGCCCCCTAGCTTTCTGCCCCCTGCTCCTACTTTCTGCTTCCCCCCCCCCTAGCTTTCTGCTACCCTCCCCCCTTTAGCTTTTTTGTTTCTGCTGCTCCCCGCCTTTCTCCCCCCCCTGCCCATCTGCTCCCCTCCCTAGCTTTCTGCCCCCCTGTTTCCCCTGCTCCCCCCCCCCCTAGCTTTCTGCCCCCGGCTTCCCCTGCCCCTAGCTTTCCTGCCCCCCCTGCCCCCTGCTCCCCTGCTCCCCAGCTTTCTGCCCCCCTGACCCCTGCTCCCCATGCCCCTACTTTCTGCTACCCTGCCCCCTCCCTTCTGCTCCCCTGCCCCATACTTTCTGCTACCCTGCCCCCCTAGCTTTCTGCCCCCCTTTGCTCCCTAGGCTTCTGCCCCCCTCCCACCTGCTCCCTGCTCCCCTTGCCCCCTAGCTTTCTGCTCCCCGCCCCCTAGCTTTCGCTACCCTGCCCCTAGCTTTTGCTCCCCTGCTCCCCTGCCCCCTCTTTCTGCTACCCTGGCCCCCTAGCTTTTGGCTCCCTTGACCCCCAGCTTTCTGCTCCCTCCCCCCTTTCTTTCTGCCCCCCCTCCCACCTGCCCCCACTGCCTAACCCTGCCCTAGCTTTCTGCTCCCCCTGCCCCCTAGCTTTCTGCTCCCCTGCCCCCTAGCTTTCTGCTCTTTCTGCTACCCTCCCCCTAGCTTTCTGCCCCCCTGCCCCCTAGCTTTCTGCCCCCCCATGCTACCCTGCCCCCTAGCTTTCTGCTCCCCTTCCCCCTAGCTTTCTGATCCCCTGCCCCTAACTTTCTGCTCCCCTGCTCCCCTGCCCCTAGCATTTCTTGCATCCCACTGCTACCACCTTGCCCCCTAGCTTTCTGCTACCCTTGCCCCTAGCTTTCTGCTCCCCTGCCCCCCCCTAGCTTTCTGCTTTCCCCCCCCATGCCCCCTAGCTTTCTGCTTACCCTGCCCCCTAGCTCTTCTGCTCCCCTGCCTCCCCTAGCTTTCTGCTTCCCTGCTCCCCTGCCCCCTACTTTCTGCTACCCTGACCCCTAGCTTCTGCTCTCCTGCCCCATAGCTTTCTGCCCCCCTGCCCCACCTAATCCCTTGCTACCCTGCATCCCTAGCTTTCTGCTCCCCTGCCACCCCTAGCTTTCTGCTACCCTGCCCCCTAGCTTTCTTGCTTACCCTGCCCCCTAGCTTCTGCTTACCCTTGCACCCTAGCTTTCTTGACTACACCTTGCCCCCTAGCTTTCTGCTCCCCTGCTCCCCTGCCCCCTAGCTTTCTGCTACCCTGCTACCCTGCCCCCTAGCTTTCTGCTACCCTGCCCCTTAGCTTTCTGCTCCGCTGCTCCCCTGCCCCCTAGCTTTCTGCCCCCCTGCCCACCTGCCCCCTAGCTTTCTGCCCCCCTGCCCACCTGCCCCCTAGCTTTCTGCTACCCTGCCCCCTAGCTTTCTGCTCCCCTGCCCCCTAGCTTTCTGCTACCCCTGCCCCTAGCTTTCTGCTCCCCTGCCCCCTAGCTTTCTGCTACCCTGCCCCATAGCTTTCTGCTCCCCTGCTCCCCTGCCCCCTAGCTTTCTGCTACCCTGCCCCCTAGCTTTCTGCCCCCCTGCCCACCTAATCCCCTGCTACCCTGCCCCCTAGCTTCTGCTCCCCTGCCCCCTAGCTTTCTGCTCCCCTGCCCCCTAGCTTTCTGCTCCCTAGCTTTCTGCTCCCCTGCCCCCTAGCTTTCTGCTACCCTGCCCCCTAGCTTTCTGCTACCCTGCCCCCTAGCTTTCTGCTACCCTGCCCCCCTAGCTTTCTGCTCCCCTGCTCCCCTGCCCCCTAGCTTTCTGCTACCCTGCCCCCTAGCTTTCCGCTCCCCTGCTCCCCTAGCTTTCTGTTCTCCTGCTCCCCTAGCTTTCTGTTCCCCTGCCCCCTAGCTTTCTGCTCCCCTGCCCCCTAGCTTTCTGCTCCCTGCCCCCTAGCTTTCTGCTACCCTGCCCCCTAGCTTTCTGCTCCCCTGCTCCCCTGCCCCCTAGCTTTCTGCTACCCTGCCCCCTAGCTTTCCGCTCCCCTGCTCCCCTAGCTTTCTGTTCCCCTGCTCCCCTAGCTTTCTGTTCCCCTGCCCCCTAGCTTTCTGCCCCCCTGCCCACCTGTCCCCTGCTACCCTGCCCCCTAGCTTTCTGCTCCCCTGCCCCCTAGCTTTCTGTACCCTGCCCCCTAGCTTTCTACTCCCCTGCCCCCTAGCTTTCTGCTCCCCTGCCCCCTAGCTTTCTGCTCCCCTGCCCCCTAGCTTTCTGTTCCCCTGCTCCCCTAGCTTTCTGTTCCCCTGCCCCCTAGCTTTCTGCACCCCTGCCCACCTGTCCCCTGCTACCCTGCCCCCTAGCTTTCTGCTCCCCTGCCCCCTAGCTTTCTGCTACCCTGCCCCCTAGCTTTCTACTCCCCTGCCCCCTAGCTTTCTGCTCCCCTGCCCCCTAGCTTTCTGCTCCCCTGCCCCCTAGCTTTCTGCTCCCCTGCCCCCTGCCCCCTGCTCCCCTGCCCCCTAGCTTTCTGCCCCCCTGCTACCCTGCCCCCTAGCTTTCTGCTACCCTGCCCCCTAGCTTTCTGCTCCCCTGCCCCCTAGCTTTCTGCTCCCCTGCCCCCTAGCTTTCTGCTACCCTGCCCCCTAGCTTTCTGCTCCCCTGCTCCCCTGCCCCCTAGCTTTCTGCTCCCCTGCTCCCCTGCCCCCTAGCTTTCTGCTACCCTGCCCCCTAGCTTTCTGCTCTCCTGCCCCTAGCTTTCTGCCCCCCTGCCCACCTAATCCCCTGCTACCCTGCCCCCTAGCTTTCTGCTCCCCTGCCCCCTAGCTTTCTGCTACCCTGCCCCCTAGCTTTCTGCTACCCTGCCCCCTAGCTTTCTGCTACCCTGCCCCCTAGCTTTCTGCTACCCTGCCCCCTAGCTTTCTGCTCCCCTGCTCCCCTGCCCCCTAGCTTTCTGCTACCCTGCCCCCTAGCTTTCTGCTCCCCTGCCCCCTAGCTTTCTGCTCCCCTGCCCCCTAGCTTTCTGCCCCCCTGCCCCCTAGCTTTCTGCCCCCCTGCTACCCTGCCCCCTAGCTTTCTGCTACCCTTCCCCCTAGCTTTCTGCTCCCCTGCCCCCTAACTTTCTGCTCCGCTGCTCCCCTGCCCCCTAGCTTTCTGCCCCCCTGCTCCCCTGCCCCCTAGCTTTCTGCTACCCTGCCCCTAGCTTTCTGCTCCCCTGCCCCCTAGCTTTCTGCTCCCCTGCCCCCTAGCTTTCTGCTACCCTGCCCCCTAGCTTTCTGCTCCCCTGCCCCCTAGCTTTCTGCTTCCCTGCTCCCCTGCCCCCTAGCTTTCTGCTACCCTGCCCCCTAGCTTTCTGCTCTCCTGCCCCCTAGCTTTCTGCCCCCCTGCCCACCTAATCCCCTGCTACCCTGCCCCCTAGCTTTCTGCTCCCCTGCCCCCTAGCTTTCTGCTCCCCTGCCCCCTAGCTTTCTGCTACCCTGCCCCCTAGCTTTCTGCTACCCTGCCCCCTAGCTTTCTGCTACCCTGCCCCCTAGCTTTCTGCTCCCCTGCTCCCCTGCCCCCTAGCTTTCTGCTACCCTGCTACCCTGCCCCCTAGCTTTCTGCTACCCTGCCCCTTAGCTTTCTGCTCCGCTGCTCCCCTGCCCCCTAGCTTTCTGCCCCCCTGCCCACCTGCCCCCTAGCTTTCTGCTACCCTGCCCCCTAGCTTTCTGCTCCCCTGCCCCCTAGCTTTCTGCTACCCTGCCCCCTAGCTTTCTGCTCCCCTGCCCCCTAGCTTTCTGCTACCCTGCCCCATAGCTTTCTGCTCCCCTGCTCCCCTGCCCCCTAGCTTTCTGCTACCCTGCCCCCTAGCTTTCTGCCCCCCTGCCCACCTAATCCCCTGCTACCCTGCCCCCTAGCTTTCTGCTCCCCTGCCCCCTAGCTTTCTGCTCCCCTGCCCCCCTAGCTTTCTGCTCCCTAGCTTTCTGCTCCCCTGCCCCCTAGCTTTCTGCTACCCTGCCCCCTAGCTTTCTGCTACCCTGCCCCCTAGCTTTCTGCTACCCTGCCCCCTAGCTTTCTGCTCCCCTGCTCCCCTGCCCCCTAGCTTTCTGCTACCCTGCCCCCTAGCTTTCCGCTCCCCTGCTCCCCTAGCTTTCTGTTCTCCTGCTCCCCTAGCTTTCTGTTCCCCTGCCCCCTAGCTTTCTGCTCCCCTGCCCCCTAGCTTTCTGCTCCCCTGCCCCCTAGCTTTCTGCTACCCTGCCCCCTAGCTTTCTGCTCCCCTGCTCCCCTGCCCCCTAGCTTTCTGCTACCCTGCCCCCTAGCTTTCCGCTCCCCTGCTCCCCTAGCTTTCTGTTCCCCTGCTCCCCTAGCTTTCTGTTCCCCTGCCCCCTAGCTTTCTGCTCCCCTGCCCCCCAGCTTTCTGCCCTCCTGCCCCCCAGCTTTCTGCCCTCCTGCCCCCCTGCTCCCCCTGCTCCCATGCCCCAGTGCCCTGAATGCCTCTGCTGATCCTACAGCTATTTACGCAGTAATCATGTGCCTATGGTGGTGAAGGTAGGAAACAACATCTCCACTTCGCTGATCCTCAACACTGGGGCCCCACAAGGGTGCGTACTCAGTCCCCTCCTGTACTCCCTGTTCACCCATGACTGCATGGCCAAGTACGCCTCCAACTCAATCATTAAGTTTGCAGACGACACAACAGTAGTAGGCTTAATTACCAACAATGACGAGACCGCCTACAGGGAGGAGGTGAGGGCTCTGGGAGTGTGGTGCCAGGAAAATAACCTCTCACTCAACGTCAACAAAACAAAGGAGATGATCGTGGACTTCAGGAAACAGCAGAGGGTGCACCCCCCTATCCACATCGACGGGACCGCAGTGGAGAAGGTGGTCCACACACGCAGACAGTGTGGTGAAGAAGGTGCAACAGAGCCTCTTCAACCTCAGGAGGCTGAATAAATGTTGCTTGGCACCTAAAACCCTCACAAACTTTTACAGATTCACAATTGAGAGCATCCTGTCAGGCTGTATCACCGCCTGGTACGGCAACTGCACCACCCGCAACCGCAGGGCTCTCCAGAGGGTGGTGCGGTCTGCCGAATGCATTACTGGGGGCAAACTACCCGCCCTCCAGGACACCTACAGCACCCGATGTCACAGGAAGGCCAAAAAGATCATCAAGGACATCAACCACCCGAGTCACTGCCTGTTCACCCCGCTATCATCCAGAAGGCGAGGTCAGTACAGGTGCATCAAAGCTGGGACCGATAAAATGAAAAACAGCTTCTATCTCAAGGCCAACAGACTGTTAAATAGCTATCACTAGCACATTAGAGGCTGCTGCTGCCTATTGAAATCACTGGCCACTTTAAGAAATGGAACACTAGTCACTTTAATAATGTTTACAAATCTTGCACTACTCATCTCATATGTATATACTGCATTCTATTTTATAATATTCTACTGTATCTTAGTCCATTGCATTAGAAGAAGAAAAAAAAGCGGCGCCAATCATTTCAGGTCCAGTACCATCGTTAGGCCGCGGGTGTGAGAGATTCAGCAGGCTACTGGCATTACACACCTGGCTAGAAGATTACTGTAGCTCTGTTGGAAATCACTTTTATAGATAACTTTGACACCGTCGGGAAACAGAAGATACTCGACAGGAATGACGGAGTCCATCCAAATCATCTTGGCTCCTAGAATCGGTCCACGCATTTCAAGGCTGCGTTGAAACAATGACTTATCAATGACCCAAGACCAGCTCAGTTAATCCCTACCATTGTGACAATGAGTCGTCATAATGCTGCATCAAATGTACATTATCCCAGGGGCGTTGGCAGAAACAATTTAAGTAACTTAAATTATTTCCCCATAACTGCCCTGAATACCTCTGTTGATCCTACAGCTATTGTATGCAGTAATCATGAGCACTGAGGCAGTGTGCCCTAGTAGGAAGACCATTGTGTACAGCTCATCCTGCACTATCAGATCCAATATAAATAACATGAGCAAGTCTACTTCTGATAAGCTTCCCAGTAAAGCATTTAAAACAATCAAGCAACCCAGAAAAGTGCTAACAATAGCCCATTATAACATATGCAGCCTGAGAAACAAGGTTCATGAAGTCAATAACTTGCTTGTAACAGATTACATTCATATTCTGACTCTCTCTGAAACTCACTTAGATAATACCTTTGATACAGTGGTAGCAATACATGGTTATAACATCTACAGAAAATACAGAAATGCCAATGGGGGGCGGTGTTGCGGTTTATATTCAGAACCACATTCCTGTAAAGCTTAGAGACGATCTAATGTTAAACACTGTTGAAGTAATATGGCCACAGGTTCATCTGCCTCACCTAAAGCCCATTATTGTGGGAAGCTGCTATTGACCACCAAGTGCTAACAGTCAGTATCTGGATAATGTGTGTAATGGTTGAAGTCGGAAGTTTACATACACCTTAGCCAAATACATTTAAACTCAGTTTATCACAATTCCTGACATTTAACCCTAGTAAATATTCCCTGTTTTAGGTCAGTTAGGAGCACCACTTTATTTTAAGAATGTGAAATGTTAGAATAATGAGAGAATTATTTATTTCAGCTTTAATATATTTCATAACATTCCCAGTGGGTCAGAAGTTTACATACACTCAATTAGTATTTGGTAGCATTGCCTTTAAATTGTTTAACTTGGGTCAAACGTTTTGGGTAGCCTTCCACAAGCTTCCCACAATAAGTTGGGTGAATTTTGGCCCATTCCTCCTGACAGAGCTGGTGTAACTGTGTCAGGTTTGTAGGCCTCCTTGCTCGCACACGCTTTTTCAGTTCTGCCCACACATTTTCTATAGGATTGAGGTCAGGGCTTTGTGATGGCCACTCCAATACCTTGACTTTGTTGCCCTTAAACCATTTTGTCACAACATTGGAAGTATGCTTGGGGTCATTGACCATTTGGAAGACCCATTTGCGACCAAGATTTAACTTCCTGAATTATGTCTTGAGATGTTGCTTCAATATATCCACATAATTTTCCTTCCTCATGATGCCATCTATTTTGTGAAGTGCACCAGTCCCTCCTGCAGCAAAGCACCCCCACAGCATGATGCTGCCACCCCCGTGCTTCACGTTTGGGATGGTGTTCGTCGGCTTGCAAGCCACCCCTTTTTCCTCCAAACATAACGATGGTCATTATGCCAAACAGTTTTATTTTTGTTTCACCAGACCAGAGGACATTTCTCCAAAAAGTAAGATCTTTGTCCCTATGTGCAGTTGCAAACCGTAGTCTGGCTTTTTTATGGTGGTTTTGGAGCAGTGGCTTCTTCTTTGCTGAGCGGCCTTTCAGGTTATGTCGATATAGGACTAGTTTTACTGTGGATATAGATACTTTTGTACCCGTTTCCTCCAGCATCTTCACAAGGTCCTTTGCTGTTGTTCTGGGATTGATTTGCACTTTTCGCACCAAAGTACGTTCATCTGTAAGAGACAGAACGCGTCTCCTTCCTGAGCAGTATGACGGCTGCATGGTCCCATGGTGTTTATACTTGCGTACTATTCTTTGTACAGATGAACGTGTTACCTTCAGGCGTTTGGAAATTGCTCCCAAGGATGAACCAGACTTGTGGAGGTCTACAAATTTTTTTCTGAGGTCTTGGATGATTTCATTTGATTTTCCCATGATGTCAAGCAAATAGGCACTGAGTTTGAAGGTAGGCCTTGAAATACATCCACAGGTACACCTCCAATTGACTCAAATAATGTCAATTAGCCTATCAGAAGCTTCTAAAGCATTGACATCATTTTCTGGAATTTTACAAGCCGTTTAAAGGCACAGTCAATTTAGTGTATGTAAACTTCTGACCCACTGGAATTGTGATACAGTGAATTATAAGTTAAATAATCTGTCTGTAAACAATTGTTCATGACACAAGTAATTTTTCCAACAAAGTAGATGTCCTAACCGACTTGCCAAAACCATAGTTTGTGGTCCTCTGTAGCTCAGCTGGTAGAGCACGGCGCTTGTAAATGCCAAGGTAGTGGGTTCGATCCCCGGGACCACCCATACACAAACATTTATGCACGCATGACTGTAAGTCGCTTTGGATAAAAGCGTCTGCTAAATGGCATATTATTATTATTATTATTAAGAAGAAATGTGTGGAGTGGTTGAAAAACGAGTTTTAATGACTCCAACCTAAGTGTATGTAAACTTCTGACTTCAACAGTATGTGATATCAACAGAAAAGTATATTTTCTGGGTGATTTAAATGACTTAGTAAAGCCCCCTTTACTGGCTCAAATAGCCGACCAATCAGCCTGTTACCAACCCTTAGTAAACTTCTGGAAAGAATTGTGTTTGACCAGATAAAATGCTATTTCACAGTTGACAACAGACGTTCAGCACACTTATAGGGAAGGACACTCAACATCACAGCACTTACACAAATAACTGATGATTGGCTGAGAGAAATTGATGATAAAATGATTGTGTCGGCTGTTTTGTTAGACTTCTGTGCGGCTTTTGACATTATCGATCATTGTCTGCTGCTGGAAAAACATGTGTTATGGCTTTACATCCCCTGCTATAATGTGGATAAAGAGTTACCTGTCTAACAGAACACAGAGGGTGTTCTTTAATGGAAGCCTCTCAAACATAATCAGGAATTCCCCAGGGCAGCTGTTTAGGCCCCTTACGTTTTTCAATTTTGACTAACGACATGCCACAGGCTTTGCGTAACGCCAGTGTGTCTATGTATGCGGATTACTCAACACTATACACATCAGCTACTACAGCAACTGAAATGACTGCAACACTTAAAGAGCTGCAGTTAGCTTTGGAATGGGTAGCAAGGAATAAGCTAGTCCTAAATATTTCAAAAACTAAAAGCATTGTTTTTTGGACAAATCATTCACTAAACCCTAAACCTCAACTAAATCTTGTAATGAGTAATGTGGAAATTGAGGAGACTAAATTGCTTGGAGTAACCCTGGATTGTAAACTGTCATGGTCAAAACATACTGATACAACAGTAGCTAGGATGGGGAGAAGTCTGTCTATAATAAAGTGCTACTCTGCTTTCTTAACAGCACTTTCAACAAGGCAGGTCCTACAGGCCCTAGTTTTGTCACACCTGGACTACTGTTCAGTAGTGTGGTCAGGTGCCACAAAGAGGGACTTGGGAAAATTGCAATTGGCTCAGAACAGGGCAGCACAGCCGGCCCTTAAAAGTGAGAGCTAACATTAATGACATGCATGTCAATCTCTCATGGCTCAAAGTGCAAGAGAGATTGACTTCATTACTTGTTTTTGTAAGAGGTGTTGACAAGCTGAATGTACCGAGCTGTCTGTTTAAAATACTAGCACACAGCTCGGAAACCCATGCATACCCCACAAGACATGCCACCAGAGGTCTCTTCACAGTCCCCAAGTCCAGAACAGACTATGGGAGGCGCATACATACAGTATTTCTTTCTCTCTTGATAAAATGTATGCACTCACTAACTGTAAGTCGCTCTGGATAAGAGCGTCTGCTAAATGACTAAAATGTGAAATGTACTACATACAATGAGGGAAAAAAGTATTTGATCCCCTGCTGATTTTGTACGTTTGCCCACTGACAAAGACATGATCAGTCTATAATTTTAATGGTAGGTTTATTTGAACAGTGAGAGACAGAATAACAAAAAAAATCCAGAAATACGCATGTCAAAAATGTTATAAATTGATTTGCATTTTTAACTAGGGAAATAAGTATTTGTCCACTCTGCAAAACATGACTTAGTACTTGGTGGCAAAACCCTTGTTGGCAATCACAGAGGTCAGATGTTTCTTGTAGTTGGCCACCAGGTTTGCACACATCTCAGGAGGGATTTTGTCCCACTCCTCTTTGCAGATCTTCTCCAAGTCATTAAGGTTTCGAGGCTGACGTTTGGCAACTCAAACCTTCAGCTCCCTGCACAGATTTTCTATGGGATTAAGGTCTGTAGACTGGCTAGGCCACTCCAGGACCTTAATGTGCTTCTTCTTGAGCCACTCCTTTGTTGCCTTGGTCGTGTGTTTTGGGTCATTGTCATGCTGGAATACCCATCCACGACCCATTTTCAATGCCCTGGCTGAGGGAAGGAGGTTCTCACCCAAGATTTGACGGTACATGGCCCCGTCCATCGTCCCTTTGATGTGGTGAAGTTGTCCTGTCCCCTTAGCAGAAAAACACCCCAAAGCATAATGTTTCCACCTCCATGTTTGACGGTGGGGATGGTGTTCTTGGGGTCATAGGCACCATTCCTCCTCCTCCAAACACGGCGAGTTGAGTTGATGCCAAAGAGCTCAATTTTAGTCTCATCTGACCACAACACTTTCACCCAGTTCTCCTCTGAATCATTCAGACGTTCATTGGCAAACTTCAGACGGGCCTGTATATGTGCTTTCTTGAGCAGGGGGATCTTGCGGGCGCTGCAGGATTTCAGTCCTTCACGGCGTAGTGCGTTACCAATAGTTTTCTTGGTGACTATGGTCCCAGCTGCCTTGAGATCATTGACGAGATCATTGACAAGATCCTCCCGTGTAGTTCTGGGCTGATTCCTCACCATTCTCATGATCATTGCAACTCCACGAGGTGAGATCTTGCATGGAGCCACAGGCCGAGGGAGATTGACAGTTCTTTTGTGTTTCTTCCACTTGCGAATAATTGCACCAACTGTTGTCACCTTCTCACCAAGCTGCTTGGCGATGGTCTTGTAGCCCATTCCAGCCTTGTGTAGGTCTACAATCTTGTCCCTGACA
The DNA here is from genome assembly GCA_902810595.1 of Coregonus sp. 'balchen'. Taxonomy (NCBI): domain Eukaryota; kingdom Metazoa; phylum Chordata; class Actinopteri; order Salmoniformes; family Salmonidae; genus Coregonus; species Coregonus sp. 'balchen'. The sequence continues at coordinate 62,241,859 of LR778263.1, forward strand.
TCCTTGGAGAGCTCTTTGGTCTTGGCCATGGTGGAGAGTTTGGAATCTGATTGATTGATTGCTTCTGTGGACAGGTGTCTTTTATACAGGTAACAAGTTCAGATTAGGAGCACTCCCTTTGCTCCTAATCTCAGCTCGTTACCTGTATAAAAGACACCTGGGAGCCAGAAATCTTTCTGATTGAGAGGGGGTCAAATACTTATTTCCCTCATTAAAATGCAAATCAATTTATAACATTGTTGATGTGCGTTTTTCTGGATTTTTAATACAAGATTTTTGTTGTTGTTATTCTGTTTCTCACTGTTCAAATAAACCTACCATTAAAATTATAGACTGATAATTTCTTTGTCAGTGGGCAAATGTACAAAATCAGCAGGGGATCAAATACTTTTTCCCCCCTCTCTGTAAAGCCATGACTACATGGAACATTTTGTATTGTGGATATTTAGTGGTGTAATAATGTTATATGATGTACTGTTATATATGTAATGTAAGTCCTTTAATATATTTGGACCCCAGGAAGAGTAGCTGCTGCCTTTGCAGCAGTTAATGGGGATCCCTAATAAATACAAATACAGGATCAATTAGCATGGCCTTGCTATTGAGAGAGTCCACCGTAGGCAGACCTGGCTCTCAAAGAAAAACAGGCTATGTGCTCACTGCCCACAAAATGAGGTGGAAACTGAGCTGCACTTTCTAACCTCCTGCCAAATGGATGACACTTATTTCCCTCAAATTACACAGATCCACAAAGAATTCCAAAACAAATCCAATTTTGATAAAATCCAACATCTATTGGGTGAAATACCACAGTGTGCCATCACAGCAGCAAGATTTGTGAGCTGTTGCCACAAGAAAAGGGCAACCAGTGAGAGGTTAGGGTTAGTCTGTCTGTAGACAGTGAGAGGTTAGGGTTAGTCTGTCTGTTGACAGTGAGAGGTTAGGGTTAGTCTGTCTGTAGACAGTGAGAGGTTAGGGTTAGTCTGTCTGTAGACAGCGAGAGGTTAGGGTTAGTCTGTCTGTAGACAGCGAGAGGTTAGGGTTAGTCTGTCTGTAGACAGCGAGAGGTTAGGGTTAGTCTGTCTGTAGACAGTGAGAGGTTAGGGTTAGTCTGTCTGTAGACAGCGAGAGGTTAGGGTTAGTCTGTCTGTAGACAGTGAGAGGTTAGGGTTAGTCTGTCTGTAGACAGTGAGAGGTTAGGGTTAGTCTGTCTGTAGACAGTGAGAGGTTAGGGTTAGTCTGTCTGTAGACAGTGAGAGGTTAGGGTTAGTCTGTCTGTAGACAGTGAGAGGTTAGGGTTAGTCTGTCTGTAGACAGTGAGAGGTTAGGGTTAGTCTGTCTGTAGACAGTGAGAGGTTAGGGTTAGTCTGTCTGTAGACAGCGAGAGGTTAGGGTTAGTCTGTCTGTAGACAGTGAGAGGTTAGTCTGTGTTGACAGTGAGAGGTTAGGGTTAGTCTGTCTGTTGACAGTGAGAGGTTAGGGTTAGTCTGTCTGTAGACAGTGAGAGCTAAGAGACGGTGGCGATGCTGTGGCGTCTTGTTTTTATTGACATCTCGCTCAGCCTCTACGTTCTGGAAGTGTCTGTTTGAACTACTGGCACACAGCTCGGACACCCATGCATACCCCACAAGACATGCCACCAGAGGTCTCTTATATATATATATATGCCATTTAGCAGACGCTTTTATCCAAAGCGACTTACAGTCATGCGTGCATACATTTTTTGTGTATGGGTGGTCCCGGGGATCGAACCCACTACCTTGGCGTTATAAGCGCCGTGCTCTACCAGCTGAGCTACAGAGGACCACAGTCCCCAAGTCAAGAACAGACTATGGGAGGCGCACAGTACTACATAGAGCCATGACTACATGGAACTCTATTCCACATCAGGTAACTGATGCAGGCAGTAGAAACAGATTTTTTTTAAACAGGTAAAAATACACCTTATGGAACAGCGGGGACTGAAGAGACACACACACACAGGTACAGACACATGCATACACACTCTACACACACCTACATTGTAATATTGTTGTATGGTGGTATTATACATTTTGTATTGTAGATATGTAGTGGTGTAATAATGTTATATGATCTACTGTTTTATCTTTTGTTTTATGTGTAATGTAAGTGCTTTAATATGTTTGGACCCCAGGAAGAGCAGCTGCTGCCTTGGCGTCAACTAATGGCGATCCCTAATAAATACAAATCGTCATTAAAGGGATACTTCAGGGATTTTTATGTCTCTGTGTCCAGTATGAAGGAAGTTAAAAGGTAGTTTCGCAAGCCAATGCTAACTAACGTTTGCACAATGACAGATACCATAGACTTCCAGTCATTGTACTAATGCTAGTTAGCAGTTGCGCTAGCGCTAGTTAGCAACTTCCTTCAAACTGCATGCAGAGACATAAAGATGGTTTCCACGAGTTCATCTGACTCTGGGTAAGTAGGTAAAGGGCCAATCCTGAAGTATCCCGTTAAAGCTACAAAAGTGTCAGTGTTCAACCTTAACATGTGATAACAATATAACAGAACAGATTAACCAGAATTACATTTACTCTCACAGATGGCCAAAAATAACTGTCTGAAAGCCACACCCCTACTAAGCCACACCCCTACTAAGCCAAGCATACAGTCTTCTGATCTGATCCGCTGGGTCATGGCTGAATAACCCAGCATTAACTGATCCGCTGGGTCATAGCTGAATAACCCAGCATTAACACCCCAACCTTGATCTTTTTAAAGAAAGCCTAACAAAGTGACCCAGCTGCTGGGATGCAGGCATTGGGTCATCCAAACAACCCAGCATATTTTAGCTTGTAGAAATTAAACTAGCCAGCCAATAGTATCATGCTGTGCCAGTCTCAGGGAAATGATTGGTTACTCCCTCACACCCCTTATTTTACATCCTCCTTTGAAATGTTGATGAGGACTGAAGAAATGCAAATACATTGGGACTGAAATGACTGACAAAACAGTCTAATGTACATGAATCAAACGTTTAATCTAATCTTTAATTAAACAGAAAAATACATCTTAGGCCATAAACAAAACAAACAAAACCTCCCATCTGCTGCTCCAGCCGTCAAACCCTCCACATGGCCTCATTATGTTACAATGGACCTAACCCTAATTCAGCACAGAAAACTAACCCCATTGTCCCATTTAGATTTCAAGCATTGTATGTATGGATAGAGCCTGGTTATGAAAACATTGTGAAATAACGATTACACCTCGCCGGTGACCAATAAACAGGTACCATCGCCTACTAGGCTACAATGCTAAACAGTCAACATGCCCCTCTGGCGATCAATTGCGCTCAGAATAGAATAGAAACACATGGGACACATAAAAATAGACCATATCATAGACCCAAACTATATGGACATGATGGAACCAACTGTCTTCTATGGATTACTATTCTGTATCAAGGCTTCAGCTTCCACATTTAGAGCACCAAACTGTTTCCCTCCGTGACTTTAGATCAGAAGACCATGTGCTGGCTACGCAGCACGCAGAGAACACATGGCATGCTGTGGCTTAAAGGAGAGCAAGTGGAGCTGTAGTAGAAAGTGGTGTACTCACGTACTGCCTCCTGCTTGGCGTCTAACCCAGAGATAGACAGCTGAAGTTTGCCGACTTTACTCTGCAGTCCCCGGACCCGTTGGTTGGTAAACACGATGTCGTTCTCCAACTCCTGGAATAGAGAGCAGGCGTTCCGGGCCAGGTCGGAGAGCTGCAGTAGGGTCCGGGACAGAACCGCATTGTTGATGGTACACAGATCCTCCACAACCAAACTCTCTTCATTCGGGACTGAATGCCTGCACAGTAACTGGGGTTCCACGATCCGTTTGGCAAATGGCATTTTGACATGGACCAGACTAGAAATCCACAAAAAAATCTGACTCAATAAATTATTTTCAAAACAATAGTTGCCCCCATTAATCCAACTGTCCCTGATTGAGCAGTTCTTCAGGCGTCATTCTCCTCTGGTCATCAGCTGCCTATCCATCCATAGGTAGTAGCCTATGTTTTTCAGAGCTTTAAAAGTGAGGCGCTTTAAAAAAAGATCACCGCAAAACCTGGCACGGATTCATCTCGTTTCCCGGATCTGGACTCGGAGTGTCCATCAAGCACGCTGCCGAGACTGAGCACGCGCACTGTTACCACAACAGAGGATTCTTGGTGTGGAAGAGTTGCTCAATAATAATAATCACTTTAAACGGCTGTATAAGAGACTGAGATATATGGTTTGATTTGATTTGAGAGTTTCAGTGTGACTGTAGCCTGTGTGTTAGAGTGTATCAAACTGTTCTCTGGGTGTACAAGCATGAGCTACTCTTCCTGGAGTCCACATGAAACATGACATAATACATAGTACAGAACATTATTAGTCAAGGACTGAAATACATACATTTAAAACGTCACACAACCTCCATATCAGTACATACAGTGCATTCGGAAGGTATTCAGACCACAGACCATTATGTTACATTACAGCCGTATTCTAAAATTGATTAAATTGGTTTTTGTTCCTCATCAATCTACACACAATACCCCATAGTGACAAAGCAAAAACAGGTTAAGACATTTTTTTATAAAAAACACAAAACTGAAAAATATACATTTACATAAGTATTCAGACCCTTTACTCAGTACTTTGTTGAAGCACCTTTGGCAACGATTACAGCCTCAAGTCTTCTTGGGTATGACGCTACAAGCTTGGCACACCTGTATTTGGGGAGTTTCTCCCATTCTTCTCTGCAGATCCTCTCAAGCTCTGTCAGGTCGGATGGGGAGCGTCGCTGCACAGCTATTTTCAGGTCTCTCCAGAGATTTTCGATCGGGTTTAAGTCCGGGCTCTGGCTGGGCCACTCAAGGACATGTCAAAGACATGTCCCGAAGCCACTCCTGCGTTGTCTTGGCTGTGTGCTTAGGGTCGTTGTCCTGTTGGAAGGTGAACCTTCGCCACAGTCTGAGGTCCTGAGCACTTTGGTGCAGGTTTTCATCAAGGATCTCTCTGTACTTTGCTCTGTTCATCTTTCCCTCGATCCTGACTAGTCTCCCAGTCCCTGCCGCTGAAAAACATCCCCACAGCATGATGCTGCCACCACCATGCTTCACTGTAGGGATGGTGCCAGGTTTCCTTCAGATGTAATGCTTGGCATTCAGGCCAAAGAGTTCAATCTTGGTTTAATCAGACCAGATAATCTTGTTTCTCATGGTCTCAGAGTCTTTAGGTGCCTTTTGGCAAACTCCAAGCGGGCTGTCATGTGCCTTTTACTGAGGAGTGGCTTCCGTCTGGCCACTCTACCATAAAGGCCTGATTGGTGGAGTGCTGCAGAGATGGTTGTCCTTCTGGAAGGTTCTCCCATCTCCACAGAGGAACTCTGGAGCTCTATCAGAGTGACCATCGGGTTCTTGGTCACTTCCCTGACCAAGGCCCTTCTCCCCCGATTGCTCAGTTTGGCCATGCGGCCAGCTCTAGGAAGAGTCTTGGTGGTTCCAAACTTCTTCCAATGAAGAATGATGGAGGCCACTGTGTTCTTGGGGATCTTCAATGCTGCAGAAATGTTTCGGTACCCTTCCCCAGATCTGTGCCTTGACACAATCCTGTCTCGGAGCTCTACGGACAATTCCTTCGACCTCATGGCTTGGTTTTTGCTCTGACATGCACTGTCATCTGTGGGACCTTATATAGACAGGTGTGTGCCTTTCCAAATCATGTCCAATCAATTGAATTTACCGCAGGTGGACTCCAATCAAGTTGTAGAAACATCTCAAGGATGATCAATGGAAACAGGATGCACCTGAGCTCAATTTCGAGTCTCATAGCAAAGGGTCTGAATACTTATGCAAATAAGGTGTTTCTGTTTTATATTTGTAATATATTTGCAAAAAAGTTCTCAACACTTGTTTTCACTTTGTCATTATGGGGTATTGTGTGTATATTTATGAGGATTTTTATTTATTTAATCAATTTTAGAATAAGGCTGTAACGTAACAAAATGTGGAAAAAGTCAAGGGGTCTGAATACTTTCCGAATGCACTGTACACACAACATCTAGGTTTAATACATAATACAAATTACAATAAAAGCAGTGGCAATTTTAGTATGTAAATCTTGTTTTAGATGCATGCCAGCAAAGCCACTACACAACACAACACTAAACAATACATTAATTGCACTATAACGGTGACAAACGGTGCCCACAAACTGTTAGGGCCTCCATAAAGCCGTCCCAACAGCAGAGTCCCAACAGCAGAGTCCCAACACCTTACCACTGCTACACCTGGCTATCAGCGGAGCCTTGTCTGGCAGAGAAACACTTCATTCAGCCTCATTTACTGCCTTTAAAAAAAAAACATAGCTGATATGGCTGACTTACTTAAACAAATGTGGTTTCTACTGACAATTGAGCTGTACAAACTATGGCATAAGGGGATGACGAGCGGATAAGAGGCAATCCGTAATTTAGATTAAGACATTAATGAGCGAGCTAGGACGGACATAGTCAATATAACTATTTGTTCAGCACTTTTGAAATGTACAGCGACAGAATTCAGAACATGGGCCGTTCTTACAGTGTTCTCCCTGTACACCAAGTCTGGCATTCTCTGGATTTATGGTGCTTTCAAGACAACTGGGAACTCTGAAAAAAACAAGGTCGAATCATGATGACGTCAGTGATCTTCAGGTCGGAGCTCTAGGAAGAGGCCCGAGTTCCCGAATTGCAATTCCGAGTTGGATGACCGTTCAAAACGCATTTTCCCAGTTGAAGCTCGTTTTTACCGAAGTTCCCAGTTGTCTTGAATTCACTGAAGTCAGATTTTCCAGTTTCAAGTTTCCATTTGTTTTGAGCGTGGCAGAAATTGACAGCCAATGTTGAATGTTTATCCTTTTAAGCTTGGAAAGGGGCCCTTAAACCCAGACTTGGACCACACATCCACTCCACTGAATAGCAGGCTAGTGATTGCTTTGCAATGCTTGCAGTTAGCCACTGATTCCTTGTTGAATTAGAAATTTCCAACTTGTTGTGTAATGTTTATGTCCAATGGCCGATGAGCACCGATACGTTTTATCTATAATTTCTCTTCATATGACAAGGATTGAAAATGATTTGCCAGTAGATTGTCGACTTGATTCATGATGACTGCTAACTTGCTAGCCAAGATTTTGAAAGTGTGATGTTGACATGATCAGCATAGGTAGATATAACATGATTTGACGTAATTGTATCTGTGGCCAATGACCTTGAGCCTTCTTGGATGGGGACTTCTAATGTATGGCAGCACTCAAAGGGCTTGAATTGTTGAGCTCCACCCTTAGATTTTGCTGTGACGTAGTGTCCCCATGAGTGACAGAACACTGAGCCAATCATAGCGCAACTAGAGAACATTACCAACCCCTAGGCTCCGTATTTTCCGCTGGCTGCCCCACCACCACAGAAAGCCCTGAGCTGGCTGCCCCACCACCACAGAAAGCCCTGAACTGGCTGCCCCACCACCACAGAAAGCCCTGAACTGGCTGCCCCACCACCACAGAAAGCCCTGAACTGGCTGCCCCACCACCACAGAAAGCCCTGAACTAGGCTGAAACACCTGCATTTTGGAGCTTACTCTGCTTTATTAACTCAATGTTACAGTGAGGGGAAAAAGTATTTGATCCCCTGCTGATTTTGTACCACTGACAAAGACATGATCAGTCTATAATTTTAATGGTAGGTTTATTTGAACAGTGAGAGACAGAATAACAACAAAAAAATCCAGAAAAACGCATGTCAAAAATGTTATAAATTGATTTGCGTTTTAATGAGGGAAATAAGTATTTGACCCCTCTGCAAAACATGACTTAGTACTTGGTGGCAAAACCCTTGTTGGCAATCACAGAGGTCCAACGTTTCTTGTAGTTGGCCACCAGGTTTGCACACATCTCAGGAGGGATTTTGTCCCACTCCTCTTTGCAGATCTTCTCCAAGTCATTAAGGTTTCGAGGCTGACGTTTGGCAACTCGAACCTTCAGCTCCCTCCACAGATTTTCTATGGGATTAAGGTCTGGAGACTGGCTAGGCCACTCCAGGACCTTAATGTGCTTCTTCTTGAGCCACTCCTTTGTTGCCTTGGCCGTGTGTTTTGGGTCATTGTCATGCTGGAATACCCATCCACGACCCATTTGCAATGCCCTGGCTGAGGGAAGGAGGTTCTCACCCAAGATTTGACGGTTCATGGCCCTGTCCATCGTCCCTTTGATGCAGTGAAGTTGTCCTGTCCCCTTAGCAGAAAAACACCCCCAAAGCATAATGTTTCCACCTCCATGTTTGATGGTGGGGATGGTTTTCTTGGGGTCATAGGCAGCATTCCTCGTCCTCCAAACACGGCGAGTTGAGTTGATGCCAAAGAGCTCAATTTTGGTCTCATCTGACCACAACACTTTCACCCAGTTCTCCTCTGAATCATTCAGATGTTCATTGGCAAACTTCAGACGGGCCTGTATATGTGCTTTCTTGAGCAGGGGGACCTTGCGGGCGCTGCAGGATTTCAGTCCTTCACGGCATAGTGTGTAACCAATAGTTTTCTTGGTGACTATGGTCCCAACTGCCTTGAGATCATTGACAAGATCCTCCTGTGTAGTTCTGGGCTGATTCCTCACCGTTCTCATGATCATTGCAACTCCACGAGGTGAGATCTTGCATGGAGCCGCAGGCCGAGGGAGATTGACAGTTCTTTTGTGTTTCTTCCATTTGCGAATAATCGCACCAACTGTTGTCACCTTCTCACCAAGCTGCTTGGCGATGGTCTTGTAGCCCATTCCAGCCTTGTGTAGGTCTACAATCTTGTCCCTGACATCCTTGGAGAGCTCTTTGGTCTTGGCCATGGTGGAGAGTTTGGAATCTGATTGATTGATTGCTTCTGTGGACAGGTGTCTTATATACAGGTAACAAGCTGAGATTAGGAGCACTCCCTTTAAGAGTGTGCTCCTAATCTCAGCTCGTTACCTGTATAAAAGACACCTGGGAGCCAGAAATCTTTCTGATTGAGAGGGGGTCAAATACTTATTTCCCTCATTAAAATGCAAATACTTTTATAACATTTTTGACATGCGTTTTTCTGGATTTTGTTGTAGTTATTCTGTCTCTCACTGTTCAAATAAACCTACCATTAAAATTATAGACTGATCATGTCTTTGTCAGTGGGCAAACGTACAAAATCAGCAGGGGATCAAATACTTTTTTCCCTCACTGTATATATATATATATTTTTGAAATTACATTGTTTGCAAACTGATATGTGACAGGTATTAATGCCAAAAAAACATGCAAAACAGGCACACACAAAAAATATATATATACAGTACCAGTCAAAAGTTGTAGAACACCTACTCATTCCAGGGTTTTTCTTTATTTATACTATTTTATACATCATAGAATAGAAGAACATGAGTTGGACCACAGAGTGAAGGAAAAGCAGCCAACAAGTGCTCAGCATATGTGGGAACTCCTTCAAGACTGTTGGAAAAGCATTCCAGGTGAAGCTGGTTGAGAGAATGCCAAGAGTGTGCAAAGCTGTCATCAAGGCAAAGGGTGGCTACTTTGAAGAATCTCAAATATAAATATATATATTTTGGTTTATTTATTACTTTTTTGGTTACTACATGATTCCTTATGTGTTATTTCCTAGTTTTGATGTCTTCACTATTATTCTACAATGTAAGTCAATTATCTTATTTTTCATTGTTAGTCACATACTGGGTGTAAGTACTCAAAGTGCGCTTGAAATCCCCCATGTTGCATCAGTGGCGTTAAAAATGATGTCAGCTGCATCGACACTGTTTGCTCTTGGATGGATATAAACAACTGTTAGAAAAAGCTGAGGGAGGTAGAACGGGGGAGGTCGAACGGGGGAGGTAGAACGGGGGCAGTGACACTGACAGTGGTAGAACGGGGGCAGCATATTGTTTTCCTGACAATCGTAGTTTTACAACATCTATCAAATATCAGAACACAGACTCCGCCTCTGTTGCTCCTTATGACTCTGGACATACATGGCAACACCTCCTCCATTTGCATTTCTGTCTTTCCTGTATATTCTATAACAATGTATAGCTACTACTGCGTCATCATGATCTAAGTGTGTTTCAGAGATGGCCTGAATATGAATGTTTTCTGATGTTAATAAGTTGTCAATTTCATGAACCGTGTTTCTCAGGCTCTTTTTTCAGTTTGTTTTTATTGCTGTTCTGAGAGGCTGATCTGAGGTAGACATTTCAGTGACATTTACATTTGAGTCAATGGTACTGAGTGGACTGCTCACAGTGGCCTTCTTCCTAAGGCAGACAGTTTCAGTGCAAACATTGGAATTAAATCGATGTGCATATGATTATTTCAGACAATACCCTCGGAGCGAACAGTTAAAGGAACATAGATTAGGTTACTTACATTTACTGCACTTCTGTTTCTCTGGGATATAATTAGATTTCCATGTCCTCTGTTGCTTATTATGACAGGGAGGACTGGCGTGCTACCAAACACAGACCGTCAGTCTCTTAAGCAGTTCGTTGTTGATGGAGATAATCCTGGCCCTCGTTTAGGGCATCAAGGCGGCTGTAACGTTCCGAACCCCTTCTATAGCACGGCAGCTGGCCAGAGATGACTGTTCTCTTCCCTGTGCAAACATGGGTGTTCAAGATAATGTTGTAGTCCTTCTTCAGTTTCTCAGATTGCCGAAAGCGAATGTCGTTACATCCAACGTGAGTGACGATGGTGCCAATATTAGAGTAGTTGGCTAGAACTGTAGGGCTGGAGGGAGTTGATGTCTCAGACTCAGGCGCCTGGGTGACAGTGGACCTTGGTCGGCCCACAGGCCGTAGACAGGCCAACATCTCTCACCATCGAGCTGCCCACAACAATCCTGGTCGTGATGGAATCTTATGTGGAAGGGGGAACAGAACGGGCCTGCCTCGGGAAGGGGGGAGGAGGTGTGCTTCGACTCATGTCAGCCTGACTCAGGGGGGAGGAGGTGTGCTTCGACTCATGTCAGCCTGACTCAGGGGGGAGGAGGTGTGCTTCGACTCATGTCAGCCTGACTCAGGGGGGAGGAGGTGTGCTTCGACTCATGTCAGCCTGACTCAGGGGGGAGGAGGTGTGCTTCGACTCATGTCAGCCTGACTCAGGGGGGAGGAGGTGTGCTTCGACTCATGTCAGCCTGACTCAGGGGGGAGGAGGTGTCAGCCTGACTCAGGGGGGAGGAGGTGTCAGCCTGACTCAGGGGGGAGGAGGTGTGCTTCGACTCAACGGACATGTACCAGTAGCAGTGGATGGTGTCGGAATCCTCGGGGAGATGGAGGAGGGCCCAAGACCTTGGAGGAGGGCCCAAGACCTTGGAGGAGGGCCCAAGACCTTGGAGGAGGGCCCAAGACCTTGTTTCCTTTGGTCAGCGACCGGCTGAGCTGTGGAGGGTGCCCCTGCATGGCTGCTGGCTGTTGGTGTACTCGCAGGATCAGAGCTGCCTCCAGCAGGGCAAAGCTGTTTAATAGCTGGATCTGATCTTCTAGGATATATGGAGGCCGACCAGACTGCCTCCCACCCGACCTCCTTCGCCTTGCAAGTGTCCAGTCTCCAACTGGCCGCGGAGTTGAGCTTACCATCTGTCCAGTGGATTGGAGCAGGTCAGTACCGCCCGACTCATCGACCTCTTGGCTGTAGGAGGCATTCAGAACTGAAATGATGTGTGCCTGGGCTGCATCAAAGTACTTAGAAAGCACATCTTGTTTTTCCCGCAGCTGAGCTAGCAGCCAGAGAATCTCTTCCCTAAGCTGCTTGATGATGCTACATTTGGAACAGACAAATCATTTATGTTCATTTATCACCCTATTTTCCTCCTCTTGCGTAGATATCATCTCGTACCTAACGCATTTGAGCCCAGACGTAGACACAAATACCACTGGTGTTTTGACTTTAGCACTGCTAGTGTTATCTTGCTCTGTTAGCATGATGGCTAACCGCTAACTATTGTGTTTTTTTAGCAGGAACCCGGGACACAAACTTGCGGTCCCAGTGGAAAAGCTAACAGCGTCGCGGAATCCTTAGCTATCAGAACTTCCAATGGTTAAAATGTTGTGAAAACTATTTCATAAAACCAACAGGCCGAGTGTAGACAGTGTAGACAGTGTAGACAGTATAGACAGTATAGACAGTATAGACAGTATAGACAGTATAGACAGTATAGACAGTATAGACAGTGTATAGACAGTATAGACAGTATAGACAGTGTAGACAGTATAGACAGTATAGACAGTATAGACAGTATAGACAGTGTAGACAGTATAGACAGTATAGACAGTATAGACAGTATAGACAGTGTAGACAGTATAGACAGTATAGACAGTGATAACAGTATAGACAGTATAGACAGTGTAGACAGTGTAGACAGTATAGACAGTATAGCATTA
>LR778263.1:62254406-62284867 GCA_902810595.1 Coregonus sp. 'balchen'
TGCCTGACCTTGGTTGTAAGCCTGTCCTGGCTGAAATGCAGTTTTGGGTTTAATGCCTGTCCCTTTGGTCTTGGTTATGCCTTTCCCTTTGGGGAATGCCTGTCCTTGGCTGTAATGCCTGTACTTGTTGTATGCCTTGTCCTTGGTTATAATGCCGTCCTTGGCTGTAATGCCTGTCCTTGGCTGTAATGCATGTCCTTGGTTGTAATGCCTGTCCTTGGTTATAATGCCTGTCCTTGGTTGTAATGCCTGTCCTTGGCTGTAATGCCTGTCCTTGGCTGTAATGCCTGTCCTTGGTTGTAATGCCTGTCCTTGGTTGTAATGCCTGTCCTTGGTTGTAATGCCTGTCCTTGGTTGTAATGCCTGTCCTTGGTTGTAATGCCTGTCCTTGGTTGTAATGCCTGTCCTTGGTTGTAATGCCTGTCCTTGGTTGTAATGCCTGTCCTTGGTTGTAATGCATGTCCTTGGTTGTAACAAGTAATAAACCAAGCATGCAGTGCAGCGATAGGCTATTGTTGAACTGGACAATATACTATTGTGGGGGTAAATTATTTATCAGACAGATACAATATGAATAAAAACATACTGAATAAATGAAATACCACAATCTATCACAGAACATAACAAAACAATGGAGCAGCATTCGTTTCCTAACTAGCCAGTGGTAAATGAGCCACACAGTATGATCTAACAGGGTTCAAAGCAGATGCAGTCTCCAGATACATTAGACATTTACAGCAGTCAGTTCTTTATGAATGATGGAGTTCCAGATTCCTGTGGTGCTATGTCACACGGCTGTACGTTCATCTGCTGTCACCTCCACACCAAGCTGGACTGGGTTAGGGTTAGCCAGACCCAGCTCCATTCACAAGCTGCTCCCGAATGTACAACGTCAGGACATGGAAATCGATTCTATCGTTGTCCATGTGGGTTTTAATGACATTATGAAGGGCAGCTCTGAACAGTTGAAACTGGATTTTAAAGAGCTGATTGACTCTCTGCTAGACACTAACAAAAGACCATCATATCTGGCCCTGTGCCCTCTCTGAATCATGGCATCATATCTGGCCCTGTGCCCTCTCTGAATCATGGCATCATATCTGGCCCTGTGCCCTCTCTGAATCATGGCATCATATCTGGCCCTGTGCCCTCTCTGAATCATGGCATCATATCTGGCCCTGTGCCCTCTCTGAATCATGGCATTGAATGCTTTAGCAGGATTCTTGCTCTTCACAACTGGCTATGTGATTATTGCAGCTCAATGGGTGTAATTTTTGTTGACAATTTCGATACCTTTTGGAACAAAACACGTTTTATAAGGAGGATGGGATCCACCCAAATCATTTGGGTTCCTGGATCCTTTCACAGCATTATAAGGCTGCATTGAGACAATGACTTAGCAATGACCCAAGTCCAGCTCAGCTAATCCCTACCATTGTGACGCAGAGTTGTCAAAATGCTTCAGCAAATGTACATTATATCAGGGGCGTCGGTAGACACATTTTTACATTACATTACAGTTAATGAGTGCATACATTATTTTTCATACCCCCCGTGGGAATCGAACCCACAACCCTGGCGTTGCAAACGCCATGCTCTACCAACTGAGCTACATCCCTGCCGGCCATTCCCTCCCCTGCCTCTGCTGATTCTGCAGCTGTTGTGTGCAGTGATCATGTGCCTAGGAACCAGATTTATACTGTTAGCACTGAGCCGGTGTGCCCAAGGAGGAAGTCCACTGTGTGCAGCTCCCCCTTCACTAACATAAAGAACATGAGCACATCTACTGCTGCTAAGCCTCCCAGTAAAGCAATAAAAACAAGTAAGCATTCCAGAAGAAAAGTGCTCGAAATAGCCCACGTTAACATATGTAGCTTAAGAAACAAGGTTCATGAAATCAATCATTTGCTAGTAACAGATGACATTCATATTCTGACTATCTCTGAAACTCACTTAGATAATACATTTGATGATACAGTGGTAGCAATACAAGGTTATAACATTTACAGAAAATATAGAAATGCCAATGGGGCGGTGTTGCGGTTTATATTCAGAACCACATTCCTGTAAAGCTTAGAGACGATCTCAAGTTAAATTCTGTTGAAGTAATATGGCTACAGGTTCACCTGCCTCACCTAAAGCCCATTCTGGTGGGAAGCTGCTATAGACCACCAAGTGCTAACAGTCAGTATCTGGATAACATGTGTGAAATGCTTGATAATATATGTGATATCAACAGAGAGAGGTATACTTTCTGGGTGATTTAAATATTGACTGGCTTTCATCAAGCTGCCCACTCAAGAGAAAGCTTCAAACTGTAACTAGTGCCTGCAACGTGGTTCAGGTTATCAATCAACCTACCAGGGTAGTTACAAACAGCACAATAATTAAATCATCAACATGTATTGATCATAACTTTACTAATGCTGCAGAGATTTGTTTGAAAGCAGTATCCAAATCCATTTGATGTAGTGATCACAATATAGTAGCCATATCTAGGAAAACCAAAGTTCCAAAGGCTGGGCCTAATATTGTGTAAAAGAGGTCATACAATAAGTTTTGTAGTGATTCCTATGTTTTTGATGTAAAGAATATATGTTGGTCCGTGGTGTGTAATGAGAAGCAACCAGATGCTGCACTTGACACGTTTATGAAATTACTTATTCCAGTTACTAATAAGCACCCATTAAGAAAATGACTGTAAAAACTGTTAAATCCCCGTGGATTGATGAGGAATTGAAAATTGTATGGTTGAGAGGGATGAGGCAAAAGGAATGGCAAATAAGTCTGGCTGCACAACCGATTGGCAAACATATTGCAAATTAAGAAATAATGTGACTAAACTGAATAAAAAGAAGAAGAAACAACTATGAAACAAAGATAAATGACACAAAGAATGATAGTAAAAAGCTTTGGAGCACTTTAAATGACATTTTGGGAAAAAAGGCAAACTCAGCTCCAACATTCATTGAATCAGATGGCTCATTCATCACAAAACCAACTGATATTGCCAACTACTTTAATATTTTTTTCATTGGCAAGATTAGCAAATTTAGGCATGACATGCCAGCAACAATTTCTGACACCACACATCCAAGTATATCTGACCAAATTATGAAAGACAAGCATTGTAATTTTGAATTCCGTAAAGTCAGTGTGGAAGAGGTGAAATAATTATTGTCTATTAACAATGACAAGCCACCGGGGTCTGACAACTTGGATGGAAAATTGCTGAGGATAATAACGGACGATATTGCCACTCCTATTTGCCATATTTTCAATTTATGCCTACTAGAAAGTGTGTGCCCCCAGGCTTGGAGGGATGCAAAAGTCATTCCGCTAACTAAGAATAGGAACACAGAGGGTGTTCTTTAATGCAAGTGTCACGATGTCCACCGAGGCTGCCCCTCCTCCATGTTGGGGCAGGCTTTGGCGTTCGTTGTCACCGGAGTACTAGCTACTGCCGATCTCATTCTCATCACTCCACTTGTCTTGTCTTGTCAATCACACACACCTGGTGCTCATTCCCCTAATTAGTATGTGTATAAGTGTTCCCTCTGTTCCCCTTGTCTTTGTGAGTGATTGTTTATTGTGAGAGCATGTTAGCTCGGTTGAGCTACTCTACATTGTATTTATACCAAGGTGGATGTTTTCCCTTGAGCTTGATCATTTTGACGCTTGGGGCGTTTGATAATTGTGAACGCATTAAACTCTGGACTTCATAATTTTACCTCCTGCGCCTGACTCCTTCATTTCACCTCGTCACAGCAAGCCTCTCAAACATAATCCAGGTAGAATCAGGAATTCCCCAGGGCAGCTGTCTAGGCCCCTTGCTTTTTTCCATCTTTACTAACGACATGCCACTGGCTTTGAGTAAAGCCAGTGTGTTAATGTATGCGGATGACTCAACACTATACACGTCAGCTACCACAGCGACTGAAATGACTGCAACACTTAACAAAGAGTTGCAGTTAGTTTCGGAATGGGTGGCAAGGAATAAGTTAGTCCTGAATATTTCCAAAACTAAAAGCATTGTATTTGGGTCAAATCATTCACTAAACCCTAAACCTCAACTTAATCTCGTAATGAATAATGTGGAAATTGAGCAAGTTGAGGAGACTAAACTGCTTGGAGTAACCCTGGATTGTAGACTGTCATGGTCAAAGCATATTGATACAACAATAAGCATGTCCATAATTAAGCACTGCTCTACCTTCTTAACAACACTATCAACAAGGCAGGTCCTACAGGCCCTAGTTTTGTCGCACCTGGACTACTGTTCAGTAGTGTGGTCAGGTGCCACAAAGAGGCAGTTGGCTCAGAACAGGGCAGCACGGCTGGCCCTTAAAAGTACACAGAGAGCTTACATTAATGACATGCATGTCAATCTCTCATTGCTCAAAGTGGAGGAGAGATTGACTTCATCACTACTTGTTTTTGTAAGAAGTGTTGACATGCTGAATGCACCAAGGTGTCTGTTTAAACTACTTGCACACAGTTCGGACACCCATGCATACCCCACAAGACATGCCACCAGAGGTCTCTTCACAATCCCCAAGTCCAGAACAGACTATGGGAGGCGCACAGTACTACATAGAGCCATTACTACATGGAACTCTATTCCACATCAGGTAACTGATGCAAGCAGTAGAATCAGATTTTAAAAAACAGGTAAAAATACACCTTATGGAACAATGGGGACTGTGAAGAGACACACACAAAGGTACAGACACATGCATAGGCACACATTGTGATATTGTTGTATGGTGGTATTAAACATTTTGTATTGTAGATAGGTAGTGGTGTAATAATGTCATATGATGTACTGTTTTATATGTTGTTTTATGTTTGATCTACGTGCTTTAATATGTTTGGACCCCAGGAAGAGCAGCTGGGGATCCCTAATAAATACAAATTCAAATACACCAGGTTGACCAGTCCAGAGCCCAGACCCACCCGGCTCCATTCACACCAGGCTGAATGAGTGTTTAGCTGACTGGGATAGAAGCGGTGACAGCCTAAGCTCTTCCTGTGTAATAGCTAATGTCCACAGCAGAACTGCAACCACTGCAAAGCCCGGCTGTGACAAAGGAGAGGAGAGAGATGCTTTCTGTATGGCGTCATCCTGGAGTACTGGTGGTGCCAAGAAGAGACAACTTGACCAGACAAAAGCTTGTCATCTTTGGTGCTAGAGCCCAAACCCCGACCACTGTGGTAATGTCATTTAGTGGGAGAGGGCACTGCAATGTACATTATAAAGTATATTTCAATAGCAATTCCAAAACGTACAACTAAAACAATGAAACTGTCCATTAACAAGTGTTTAATCTGGTTCCTTCTGAAGGTTAGGTCACACTGCTGGCAGTCAGCCTTTCTCCCTAACCCTAACCCCCTGTTTGCAGAGGTACTTATCAGTCAGCCCTCATGCATCACTCAGCATCTCCCCCTAACCCAAACCCTCTCCAGGTCTCTCTTCCACTAACACCTTCCTGGTCCCTCTCCCCCTAACCCTAACCTTCTCCTGGTCGCTCTTCCCCTAACCCTAACCCTCTCCCTCTCCCCCTAACTCTAACCCTCTCCTGGTCACTCTCCCCCTAACCCTAACCCTCTCCTGGTCCCTCTCCCCCTAACTCTAACCCTCTCCTGGTCCCTCTCCCCCTATCTCTAACCCTCTCCTGGTCACTCTCCCCCTAACCCTAACCCTCTCCTGGTCCCTCTCCCCCTAACCCTAACCCCTCTCCTGGTCCCTCTCCCCCTAACCCTGTCCTGGTCCCTCTTCCCCTAACCCTCTCCTGGTCCCTCTTCCACTAACCCTCTCCTGGTCCCTCTCCAACTAACCCTAACCCTCTACAGGTCTCTCTCCCACTAACCCTAACCTTCTCCTGATCCCTCTCCCTCTCCCTCTCCCCCTAACACTAACGCTCTCCTGGTCCCTCTCCACCTAACCCTAACCCTCTCCAGGTCCCTCTCCCACTAACCCTGAACTTCTCCTGATCCCTCTCCCTCTCCCCCTAACACTAACGCTCTCCTGGTCCCTCTCCCCCTAACCCTAACCCAAACCCTCTCTCACTAACTCTAACCCCCTAACCCTAACCCTTTCCTGGTCCCTCTCCCCCTAACCCTAACCTTCTCCTGGTCCCTCTCCCCCTAACCCTAACCCTCTCCTGGTCCCTCTCCCCCTAACCCTAACCCTCTCCTGGTCCCTGTTCCCCTAACCCTCTCCTGGTCCCTCTCCACCTAACCCTAACCCTCTCCTGGTCCCTCTCCCCCTAACCCTAACCCTCTCCTGGTCCCTGTTCCCCTAACCCTCTCCTGGTCCCTCTCCCCCTAACCCTAAACCTCTCCCGGTCCCTCTCCCACTAACCCTAACCTTCTCCTGATCCCTCTCCCTCTCCCCCTAACAACTAACGCTGCTCATGGGTCCCTAACCCCCTAACCCTAACCCCTCTCCTGGTCCCTCTCACTCTCCCCCTAACACTAACCCTCTCCTGGTCCCCTCTCCCGCTAATCCTCTCCTGGTCCCTCCTCCTCCCTCTCCCCCTAACACTAACCCTCTCCTGGTCCCTCTCCCGCTAACCCTAACCCTCTCCTGGTCCCTCTCCCCCTAACCCTAACCCTAACCCTCTCCTGGTCCCTCTCCACCTAACCCTAACCCTCTCCCGGTCCCTCTCCCACTATCCCTAACCTTCTCCTGATCCCTCTCCCTCTCCCTCTCTCCCTAACACTAACACTCTCCTGGTCCCTCTCCCCCTAACCCTAACCCAAACCCTCTCTCCCTAACCCTAACCCCCTAACCCTAACCCTCTCCTGGTCCCTCTCCCCCTAACCCTAACCCTCTCCCTCTCCCCCTAACCCTAACCCTCTCCTGGTCCCTCTCCCCCTAACTCTAACCCTTTCCTGGTCACTCTCCCCCTAACCCTAACCCTGTCCTGGTCCCTCTTCCCCTAACCCTAACCCTCTCCTGGTCCCTCTCCCCCTAATCCTAATCCTCTCCTGGTCCCTCTCCCCCTAACTCTAACCCTTTTCCTGGTCACTCTCCCCCCTAACCCTAACCCTCTCCTGGTCCCTCTCCCCTAACCCTAACCCTCTCCCGGTCCCTCTCCCCCTAATCCTAATCCTCTCCTGGTCCCTCTCCCCCTAACCCTAACCCTCTCCCGGTCCCTCTCCCCCTAACCCTAACCCTCTCCTGGTCCCTCTCCCCCTAACCCTAACCCTCTCCTGGTCCCTCTCACTCTCCCCCTAACACTAACCCTCTCCTGGTCCCTCTCCCGCTAATCCTCTCCTGGTCCCTCTCCCTCTCCCCCTAACACTAACCTCTCCTGGTCCCTCTCCCCGCTAACCCTAACCCTCTCCTGGTCCCTCTCCCCCTAACCCTAACCCTCTCCTGGTCCCTCTCCACCTAACCCTAACCCTCTCCAAGTCCCTCTCCCCACTAACCCTAACCTTCTCCTGATCCCTCTCCCTCTCCCTCTCCCCCTAACACTAACACTCTCCTGGTCCCTCTCCCCCTAACCCTAACCCAAACCCTCTCTCCCTAACCCTAACCCCCTAACCCTAACCCTCTCCTGGTCCCTCTCCCCCTAACCCTAACCCTCTCCCTCTCCCCCTAACCCTAACCCTCTCCCGGTCCCTCTCCCCCTAACCCTAACCCTCTCCTGGTCCCTCTCCCCCTAACCCTAACCGTCTCCTGGTCCCTCTTCCCCTAACCCTAACCCTCTCCTGGTCCCTCTCCCCCTAACCCTAACCCTCTCCTGGTCCCTCTCCCCCTAACCCTAACGCTCTCCTGGTCCCTCTCCCACTAACCCTAACCTTCTCCTGATCCCTCTCCCCCTAACACTAACGCTCTCCTGGTCCCTCTCCCCCTAACCCTAACCCAAACCCTCTCTCCCCTAACCCTAACCCTCTCCTGGTCCCTCTCACTCTCCCCCTAACACTAACCCTCTCCTGGTCCCTCTCCCGCTAATCCTCTCCTGGTCCCTCTCCCTCTCCCCCTAACACTAACCCTCTCCTGGTCCCTCTCCCGCTAACCCTAACCCTCTCCTGGTCCCTCTCCCTCTCCCCCTAACACTAACCCCCTCCTGGTCCCTCTCCCCCTAACACTAACCCCCTCCTGGTCCCTCTCCCCCTAACACTAACTCTCTCCCGGTCACTCTCCCCCTAACCCTAACCTTCTCCCGGTCCCTCTCCCCCTAACCCTAACCCTCTCCCTCTCCCCCTAACCCTAATCCTCTCCCTCCCACTAACACTAACCCTCTCCTGGTCCCTCTCCCCCTAAGCCTCTCCTGGTCCCTCTCCCTCTCCCCCTAACACTAACCCTCTCCTGGTCCCTCTCCCCCTAACACTAACCCTCTCCTGGTCCCTCTCCCCCTAACCCTAATCCTCTCCTGGTCCCTCTCCCCCTGACCCTAACCCTCTCTTCCTGTAGTATCGCCCTCTGTCCCATTCTACTGTAATGCCATGTTTATGATATTAACTTGACAGGAAGCTATGGAGTTTGACTATCAGCTAGACAAATCACTTTATAATAATATAATAACTTATAATACTACCATGTCTCAAAGCAGAACATTATAATAACTGGCAAGATGGCAATTACCTCAAACTGGTGTATATTTAGGGGAGACACATATAGTTTCCTCATCACGTGCTCCTGCCAACCAAACTGAGTTATGTGGTATTTATAGTTCAATGAAATACAACTCCCTGTCTGTTGTCTGTCAGTCTGTCAGTCTTTCAGTCTGTCAGTCTGTCTAACGCTTACCCTGTCTGTCTGTCTGTCTGTCTGTCTGTCTGTCTGTCTGTCTGTCTGTCTGTCTGTCTGTCTGTCTGTCTGTCTGTCTGTCTGTCTGTCTGTCTGTCTGTCTGTCTGTCTGTCTGTCTGTCTGTCTGTCTGTCTGTCTGTCTAACCCTAACTCAGGCTGTATCTGTCTGTTTAACCCTAACCCTAATGAGAGCAGTACTACTGTATGTATTAGAGACATCTGTGAGAGCAGTACTATGTATTAGATACGTCAGAGAGCAGTACTATGTATTAGATACGTCAGAGATAAATACTATGTATTAGATACATCAGAGATAAATACTATGTATTAGATACATCACAGATCAGTACTATGTATTAGATACGTCAGAGAGCAGTACTATGTATTAGATACGTCAGAGATAAATACTATGTATTAGATACGTCAGAGATAAATACTATGTATTAGATACGTCAGAGATCAGTACTATGTATTAGATACGTCAGAGATAAATACTATGTATTAGATACGTCAGAGATAAATACTATGTATTAGATACGTCAGAGAGCAGTACTATGTATTAGATACGTCAGAGATAAATACTATGTATTAGATACGTCAGAGATCAGTACTATGTATTAGATACGTCAGAGATCAGTACTATGTATTAGAGACATCAGAGAGCAGTACTATGTATTAGATACGTCAGAGATAAATACTATGTATTAGATACGTCAGAGATAAATACTATGTATTAGATACGTCAGAGATCAGTACTATGTACTAGATACGTCAGAGATCAGTACTATGTATTAGATACGTCAGAGATAAATACTATGTATTAGATACGTCAGAGATAAATACTATGTATTAGATACGTCAGAGATAAATACTATGTATTAGATACGTCAGAGATAAATACTATGTATTAGATACGTCAGAGATAAATACTATGTATTAGATACGTCAGAGATAAATACTATGTATTAGATACGTCAGAGATCAGTACTATGTATTAGATACGTCAGAGATAAATACTATGTATTAGATACGTCAGAGATAAATACTATGTATTAGATACGTCAGAGAGCAGTACTATGTATTAGATACGTCAGAGATAAATACTATGTATTAGATACGTCAAAGATAAATACTATGTATTAGATACGTCAGAGATCAGTACTATGTATTAGATACGTCAGAGATAAATACTATGTATTAGATACGTCAGAGATAAATACTATGTATTAGATACGTCAGAGATAAATACTATGTATTAGATACGTCAGAGAGCAGTACTATGTATTAGATACGTCAGAGATAAATACTATGTATTAGATACGTCAGAGATAAATACTATGTATTAGATACATCAGAGAACAGTACTACAGTGCTTTCGGAAAGTATTCAGACCCCTTGACTTTTTCCACATTTTGTTACGTTACAGCCTCATTCTAAAATGGATTAAATTGTTTTTTCCCCTCATCAATCTACACACAATACCCCATAATGACAAAGCAAAAACATTTTTTTTAAAATGTTGGCAAAAAATAAATAAAAAAATAACTGAAATATCATGTTTACATAAGTATTCAGACCCTTTACTCAGTACCTTGTTGAAGCACCTTTGGCAGCGATTACAGCCTCGAGTCTTCTTGGGTATGACGCTACAAGCTTGGCACACCTGTATTTGGGGAGTTTCTCCCATTCTTCTCTGCAGATCCTCTCAAGCTCTGTCAGGTTGGATGGGGAGAGTCGCTGCACAGCTATTTTACATTTACATTTTAGTCATTTAGCAGATGCTCTTATCCAGAGCGACTTACAGTTAGTGCATACATTATCTTTTAATTTTTTTATACTGGCCCCCCGTGGGAATCGAACCCACAACCCTGGAGTTGCAAACGTCATGCTCTACCAACTGAGCTACATCCCTAAGGAAAGGTATGTGGAGAGGAGTCAACTCCACTGGGTTAGAAGTTAGCAGAGCTAAACTAAGGACTGGGTTGTGGAGAGGAGTCAACTCCACTGGGTTAGAAGTTAGCAGAGCTAAACTAAGGACTGGGTTGTGGAGAGGAGTCAACTCCACTGGGTTAGAAGTTAGCAGAGCTAAACTAAGGACTGGGTTGTGGAGAGGAGTCAACTCCACTGGGTTAGAAGTTAGCAGAGCTAAACTAAGGACTGGGTTGTGGAGAGGAGTCAACTCCACTGGGTTAGAAGTTAGCAGAGCTAAACTAAGGACTGGGTTGTGGAGAGGAGTCAACTCCACTGGGTTAGAAGTTAGCAGAGCTAAACTAAGGACTGGGTTGTGGAGAGGAGTCAACTCCACTGGGTTAGAAGTTAGCAGAGCTAAACTAAGGACTGGGTTGTGGAGAGGACTCAACTCCACTGGGTTAGAAGTTAGCAGAGCTAAACTAAGGACTGGGTTGTGGAGAGGAGTCAACTCCACTGGGTTAGAAGTTAGCAGAGCTAAACTAAGGACTGGGTTGTGGAGAGGAGTCAACTCCACTGGGTTAGAAGTTAGCAGAGCTAAACTAAGGACTGGGTTGTGGAGAGGAGTCAACTCCACTGGGTTAGAAGTTAGCAGAGCTAAACTAAGGACTGGGTTGTGGAGAGGAGTCAACTCCACTGGGTTAGAAGTTAGCAGAGCTAAACTAAGGACTGGGTTGTGGAGAGGAGTCAACTCCACTGGGTTAGAAGTTAGCAGAGCTAAACTAAGGACTGGGTTGTGGAGAGGAGTCAACTCCACTGGGTTAGAAGTTAGCAGAGCTAAACTAAGGACTGGGTTGTGGAGAGGAGTCAACTCCACTGGGTTAGAAGTTAGCAGAGCTAAACTAAGGACTGGGTTGTGGAGAGGAGTCAACTCCACTGGGTTAGAAGTTAGCAGAGCTAAACTAAGGACTGGGTTGTGGAGAGGAGTCAACTCCACTGGGTTAGAAGTTAGCAGAGCTAAACTAAGGACTGGGTTGTGGAGAGGAGTCAACTCCACTGGGTTAGAAGTTAGCAGAGCTAAACTAAGGGCTGGGTTGTGGAGAGGAGTCAACTCCACTGGGTTAGAAGTTAGCAGAGCTAAACTAAGGGCTGGGTTGTGGAGAGGAGTCAACTCCACTGGGTTAGAAGTTAGCAGAGCTAAACTAAGGACTGGGTTGTGGAGAGGAGTCAACTCCACTGGGTTAGAAGTTAGCAGAGCTAAACTAAGGACTGGGTTGTGGAGAGGAGTCAACTCCACTGGGTTAGAAGTTAGCAGAGCTAAACTAAGGACTGGGTTGTGGAGAGGAGTCAACTCCACTGGGTTAGAAGTTAGCAGAGCTAAACTAAGGACTGGGTTGTGGAGAGGAGTCAACTCCACTGGGTTAGAAGTTAGCAGAGCTAAACTAAGGACTGGGTTGTGGAGAGGAGTCAACTCCACTGGGTTAGAAGTTAGCAGAGCTAAACTAAGGACTGGGTTGTGGAGAGGAGTCAACTCCACTGGGTTAGAAGTTAGCAGAGCTAAACTAAGGACTGGGTTGTGGAGAGGAGTCAACTCCACTGGGTTAGAAGTTAGCAGAGCTAAACTAAGGACTGGGTTGTGGAGAGGAGTCAACTCCACTGGGTTTAGAAGTTAGCAGAGCTAAACTAAGGACTGGGTTGTGGAGAGGAGTCAACTCCACTGGGTTAGAAGTTAGCAGAGCTAAACTAAGGACTGGGTTGTGGAGAGGAGTCAACTCCACTGGGTTAGAAGTTAGCAGAGCTAAACTAAGGACTGGGTTGTGGAGAGGAGTCAACTCCACTGGGTTAGAAGTTAGCAGAGCTAAACTAAGGACTGGGTTGTGGAGAGGAGTCAACTCCACTGGGTTAGAAGTTAGCAGAGCTAAACTAAGGACTGGGTTGTGGAGAGGAGTCAACTCCACTGGGTTAGAAGTTAGCAGAGCTAAACTAAGGACTGGGTTGTGGAGAGGAGTCAACTCCACTGGGTTAGAAGTTAGCAGAGCTAAACTAAGGACTGGGTTGTGGAGAGGAGTCAACTCCACTGTGTTAGAAGTTAGCAGACCTAAACTAAGGACTGGGTTGTGGAGAGGAGTCAACTCCACTGGGTTAGAAGTTAGCAGAGCTAAACTAAGGACTGGGTTGTGGAAAGGAGTCAACTCCACTGGGTTAGAAGTTAGCAGAGCTAAACTAAGGACTGGGTTGTGGAGAGGAGTCAACTCCACTGGGTTAGAAGTTAGCAGAGCTAAACTAAGGACTGGGTTGTGGAGAGGAGTCAACTCCACTGGGTTAGAAGTTAGCAGAGCTAAACTAAGGACTGGGTTGTGGAGAGGAGTCAACTCCACTGGGTTAGAAGTTAGCAGAGCTAAACTAAGGACTGGGTTGTGGAGAGGAGTCAACTCCACTGGGTTAGAAGTTAGCAGAGCTAAACTAAGGACTGGGTTGTGGAGAGGAGTCAACTCCACTGGGTTAGAAGTTAGCAGAGCTAAACTAAGGACTGGGTTGTGGAGAGGAGTCAACTCCACTGGGTTAGAAGTTAGCAGAGCTAAACTAAGGACTGGGTTGTGGAGAGGAGTCAACTCCACTGGGTTAGAAGTTAGCAGAGCTAAACTAAGGACTGGGTTGTGGAGAGGAGTCAACTCCACTGGGTTAGAAGTTAGCAGAGCTAAACTAAGGACTGGGTTGTGGAGAGGAGTCAACTCCACTGGGTTAGAAGTTAGCAGAGCTAAACTAAGGACTGGGTTGTGGAGAGGAGTCAACTCCACTGGGTTAGAAGTTAGCAGAGCTAAACTAAGGACTGGGTTGTGGAGAGGAGTCAACTCCACTGGGTTAGAAGTTAGCAGAGCTAAACTAAGGACTGGGTTGTGGAGAGGAGTCAACTCCACTGGGTTAGAAGTTAGCAGAGCTAAACTAAGGACTGGGTTGTGGAGAGGAGTCAACTCCACTGGGTTAGAAGTTAGCAGAGCTAAACTAAGGACTGGGTTGTGGAGAGGAGTCAACTCCACTGGGTTAGAAGTTAGCAGAGCTAAACTAAGGACTGGGTTGTGGAGAGGAGTCATCTCCACTGGGTTAGAAGTTAGCAGAGCTAAACTAAGGACTTATTTGTGGAGAGGAATCATCTCCACTGGGTTAGAAGTTAGCAGAGCTAAACTAAGGACTGGGTTGTGTAGAGGAGTCATCTCCACTGGGTTAGAAGTTAGCAGAGCTAAACTAAGGACTGGGTTGTGGAGAGGAGTCAACTCCACTGGGTTAGAAGTTAGCAGAGCTAAACTAAGGACTGGGTTGTGGAGAGGAGTCAACTCCACTGGGTTAGAAGTTAGCAGAGCTAAACTAAGGACTGGGTTGTGGAGAGGAGTCAACTCCACTGGGTTAGAAGTTAGCAGAGCTAAACTAAGGACTGGGTTGTGGAGAGGAGTCAACTCCACTGGGTTAGAAGTTAGCAGAGCTAAACTAAGGACTGGGTTGTGGAGAGGAGTCAACTCCACTGGGTTAGAAGTTAGCAGAGCTAAACTAAGGACTGGGTTGTGGAGAGGAGTCAACTCCACTGGGTTAGAAGTTAGCAGAGCTAAACTAAGGACTGGGTTGTGGAGAGGAGTCAACTCCACTGGGTTAGAAGTTAGCAGAGCTAAACTAAGGACTGGGTTGTGGAGAGGAGTCAACTCCACTGGGTTAGAAGTTAGCAGAGCTAAACTAAGGACTGGGTTGTGGAGAGGAGTCAACTCCACTGGGTTAGAAGTTAGCAGAGCTAAACTAAGGACTGGATTGTGGAGAGGAGTCAACTCCACTGGGTTAGAAGTTAGCAGAGCTAAACTAAGGACTGGGTTGTGGAGAGGAGTCATCTCCACTGGGTTAGAAGTTAGCAGAGCTAAACTAAGGACCCATTTGTGGAGAGGAGTCATCTCCACTGGGTTAGAAGTTAGCAGAGCTAAACTAAGGACTGGGTTGTGGAGAGGAGTCATCGCCACTGGGTTAGAAGTTAGCAGAGCTAAACTAAGGTCCAGAAGCCACTCCTGCGTTGTCTTGGCTGTGTTCTTAGGGTCGTTGTCCTGTTGGAAGGTGAACCTTCGCCCCAGTCTGAGGTCCTGAGCGCTCTGGAGCAGGTTTTCATCAAGGATCTCTCTGTACTTTGCTCTGTTCATCTTTCCCTCTATCCTGACTAGTCTCCCAGTCCCTGCCGCTGAAAAACATCCCCACAGCATGATGCTGCCACCACCATGCTTCACCGTAGGGATGGTGCCAGGTTTCCTCCAGACGTTACGCTTGGCATTCCGGCCAAAGAGTTCAATCTTTCATCAGACCAGAGAATCTTGTTTCTCATGGTCTCAAATTCCTTTAGGTACCTTTTGGCAAACTCGAAGCGGGCTGTCATGTGCCTAATACTATGTATTAGATACGTCTGCGAGCAAGAGCGCGCTTTCTTTATTTTGACTTTTTATCTTTCTAGAAACGTTTTAAATTAACCTCATGGATTTCTACTGGGGACTCAGATAGAACTGGACAAAGGGAATCCTCCATACACCATTTTTGAGTATTTTTGGGACCAAAGAAATTGATGCCAAAAGTGGACAATCTACAGCAGAAGTATGGGACTATAACTTTCAAGAGGAGAAAAGGGTGTATTCCCCTTGGAGAATCCAAACAGTGTGAAGAAAACATTGATTTGAGAATAACAATCTCAATCTGAAGCTCTAAAGAAAAAGGGGAAATCTTCTCAGAATAGCAACACCATTCCTCCTCCTGCCCTACCTATTGTCTCTGTAGGAATATTAGTTGGTATCCAATTGGAGAACACACTCTTTTATAGATCCAAGTCTGACAAAATATTGTTTGGGCCTTCCTGTGAGGACTTGCGTAAGGCCTCCATTGAGTTTCCATGTGGCAATACCGATAAATGCCCAACAGATGAGAGCAGAGACCTGCTCTTGGATCTATCCTCTTGGATCTATCCTCTTGGATCTATCCTCTTGGATCTATCCTCTTGGATCTATCCTCTTGGATCTATCCTCTTGGATCTATCCTCTTGGATCTATCCTCTTGGATCTATCCTGTCTAAGTGAGTGGAGCATTTCACTTGGTTATAACCTTAGGTTTATTTATTTAGTTTGACCTTTTTCTATTTTGTGTTTTTTGTACACCCTTACCTTACCCCAATTTATCCCTTATGGAATGAATTTGATTTGAATTAAGTATTAATATTTGTATTAATGTTAAGAGATTTGGAATCTGTTTAATAATTTTTCTGCCTCTGTGTCATCCAGCTACCAGTTTAGTGACCTTATTCCACCAATATGTCGGTTCCACTGCCCAACCGTTTTGAGGTCTTGACCAGCGTCCTATTGGGTGAGTGTATTGATGATTCCCCCCTACCAGACCAGAGTAGACAGACTGCGCTTAGAACTACTGTTTCACCAGACCCCCTGTTGACTAACAAGTACGTTAAGATATTGCAAGCAAGACATCATTCTGAGATACTTCCAAACTCCAGATCGACCAATTTCTGCCCTCTTGAGATGACAAGACAGGTGAACAAACTCAAGGCTTTTGTTAAGCCTTCAACTCCGAGTCCCAATGGATGGACATTGTCCTGTCTATTCTAATAGAACATTATGATGCAGTGATACAGCCCAATGGATGGACATTGTCCTGTCTATTCTAATAGAACATTATGATGCAGTGATAGCCACAGGATTGGAGGAGTTGCAGGGCTTTGATTTGGAGGTTTTTAACAGAGCTGGAGTAAAGCTAGATGTAAACGTTAGTTTACTGCTTCTTCTGCAGAAACCCTAAAGTTAATGGTAGAGGGAGAAGACTCAGCTCCAACCATTCAGACCTCTGAGACCCTGTCTTCTGAATCCTTTCCACCATTGGCTGGCCCTTCTCAACAGGGAGCGTTAGACTCATATGCTAAGGGATCAGCAAACCAACCACCAATTGAGGTAACCCGAGACAAGGGGAGACTTAAACTAAGTACCACAAGGACATATTCTAGTCTTCAGGCCCCTAGCAACCAGAACCCCAACACCCTGCTACAGGGGAGAACAACCAGGGAAACTCCAGTTAGGGCACAGTCTGATTCCAGTATTCATAGACCCTCCGATGGAATTCAGGTGGCAGTGCTGGTAGAGCCGTCTACTCTCCACAGGGGGGAACAAACAACTGGGAATAATAGTGAGCCCCCAAGCCCGAATAGTTGGTCTTCTGGGTTACTGGGTTAGACACTGTTGAGTCACAAGTAACGGCCTCCCCTATTTTGAACCCCTCTAGTCCATCTACCAAGCAGGAAGAACCTGCTAACCCTAACCCTAACCCTAACCCTAACCCCTAACCCTAACCCTAACCCCTAACCCTAACCCTAACCCTAACCCTAACCCTAACCCTAACCCTAACCCTAACCCTAACCCTAACCCTAACCCTAACCCTAACCCCTAACCCTAACCCTAACCCCTCTAGTCCATCTACTCAGCAGGAAGAACCTGCTAACCCTAACCCTAACCCTAACCCTAACCCTAACCCTAACCCCTAACCCCTAACCCTACTCAGCAGGAAGAGAGTACTATTGCTGTAGATCAGGAACAGTTCCCCAGAAACAGTGTAGTGATGCCGACGGTGCCATACAGTGGTGTGGTGCTGCCATGTAGTAACTCCATCTGTTCTGCTTCTCCTCTAGACACAGAACAGCAGGGGCCCCAGGGTGGGGCGGAGCAGGCTCAGTGTGCTATTGTCAAGGTACAGCCAATAGGTGGACAGAAACTCCTAAAACCCAGTGTTGTCGGAGTGATTCCCAATCTGAGTCCCCTACTAACATTTTAAGGACATGTCCACCACATGGATCTGCTCCTGCTCCACACCTGAAACCAATAAGACACCCTAGGTCAGAGAGGAAGATTCAGGAGTGGGAAATACAGATATCAAATCAAATTATACACTGCTCAAAAAAATAAAGGGAACACTTAAACAACACAATGTAACTCCAAGTCAATCACACTTCTGTGAAATCAAACTGTCCACTTAGGAAGCAACACTGATTGACAATAAATGTCACATGCTGTTGTGCAAATGGAATAGACAACAGGTGGAAATTATAGGCAATTAGCAAGACACCCACAATAAAGGACTGGTTTTGCAGGTGGTGACCACAGACCACTTCTCAGTTCCTATTCTTCCTGGCTTATGTTTTGGTCACTTTTGAATGCTGGCGGTGCTTTCACTCTAGTGGTAGCATGAGACGGAGTCTACAACCCACACAAGTGGCTCAGGTAGTGCAGCTCATCCAGGATGGCACATCAATGCGAGCTGTGGCAAGAAGGTTTGCTGTGTCTGTCAGCGTAGTGTCCAGAGCATGGAGGCGCTACCAGGAGACAGACCAGTACATCAGGAGATGTGGAGGAGGCCGTAGGAGGGCAACAACCCAGCAGCAGGACTGCTACCTCCGCCTTTGTGCAAGGAGGAGCAGGAGGAGCACTGCCAGAGCCCTGCAAAATGACCTCCAGCAGGCCACAAATGTGCATGTGTCTGCTCAAACGGTCAGAAACAGACTCCATGAGGGTGGTATGAGGGCCCGACGTCCACAGGTGGGGGTTGTGCTTACAGCCCAACACCGTGCAGGACATTTGGCATTTGCCAGAGAACACCAAGATTGGCAAAATCGCCACTGGCGCCCTGTGCTCTTCACAGATGAAAGCAGGTTCACACTGAGCACATGTGACAGACGTGACAGAGTCTGGAGACGCCGTGGAGAACGTTCTGCTGCCTGCAACATCCTTCAGCATGACCGGTTTGGCGGTGGGTCAGTCATGGTGTGGGGTGGCATTTCTTTGGGGGGCCGCACAGCCCTCCATGTGCTCGCCAGAGGTAGCCTGACTGCCATTAGGTACCGATATGAGTTCCTCAGACCCCTTGTGAGACCATATGCTGGTGCGGTTGGCCCTGGGTTCCTCCTAATGCAAGACAATGCTAGACCTCATGTGGCTGGAGTGTGTCAGCAGTTCCTGCAAGAGGAAGGCATTGATGCTATGGACTGGCCCGCCCGTTCCCCAGACCTGAATCCAATTGAGCACATCTGGGACATCATGTCTCGCTCCATCCACCAACGCCACGTTGCACCACAGACTGTCCAGGAGTTGGCGGATGCTTTAGTCCAGGTCTGGGAGGAGATCCCTCAGGAGACCATCCGCCACCACATCAGGAGCATGCCCAGGCGTTGTAGGGAGCGTTGATCATTTTTGTGTGATTTTGTTGTCAGCACATTCAACTATGTAAAGAAAAAAGTATTTAATACGATTATTTCATTCATTCAGATCTAGGATGTGTTATTTTAGTGTTCCCTGCTACAGAAACTGTTGAGGACTAGTAAGGAGGCCTTCCCCAATGCAACAGTCTATTTACCATTCATACATTACTCAGATAGACTAGCTAAGGATCAGCAGTCTGGTACAGAAGCTGAATAAGACCATAGGGGAGAGATGGGGTTGTTTAAATACCTTAGTAAACTCAGGTTTCACACAGACCCCTGGGATCCGGTTCACTGGAGTAGGGATACTGTCAGACCCCTGGGATCCGGTTCACTGGAGTAGGGATACTGCCTCAGACCCCTGGGATCCGGTTCACTGGAGTAGGGATACTGTCTCAGACCCCTGGGATCTGATTCACTGGAGTAGGGATACTGCCTCTGACCTTTTTAAATACTGTCTAGAACAGTTTAACATGTAATGGGGGAGGAGTGTCCTCTTACAACTCCCCAACATTCTAACATTAAAAACCTATCTTCCTCCTTCAGGCTCAACCAAGCTGAGAGTGAGGTTCTAGAAAGAGGACTGACTTTCATACCAACTCCTAAACTGGTGGACCGCAGGGAGCTCCGGAGGGATCTACACGTCTATCATAGAAGATTGAAATTATTAAAACATTTTGATTATGAAATAGAATTTCCCCGTACACCATTTCCAAACCCCTCACATTGGGAACCTAAGTTGAAGTCAGTGTCAGAACCTATACAGACCCTTATAGTGTCACCACTTCCTCCTTCCAGACCACCCCTGTCCACCTGTATCCCAGGGCCTTTGAGAGATTAGGACCAATCCTGTCACCACTTCCTCCTTCCAGACCACCCCTGTCCACCTGTATCCCAGGGCCAATCCTGTCACCACTTCCTCCTGCCAGACCACCCCTGTCCACCTGTATCCCAGGGCCAATCCTGTCACCACTTCCTCCTGCCAGACCACCCCTGTCCACCTGTATCCCAGGGCCAATCCTGTCACCACTTCCTCCTTCCAGACCACCCCTGTCCACCTGTATCCCAGGGCCAATCCTGTCACCACTTCCTCCTGCCAGACCACCCCTGTCCACCTGTATCCCAGGGCATTTGAGAGATTAGGGCCAATCCTGTCACGACTTCCTCCGAAGCTGCCTCCTCTCCTTGTTCGGGCAGGCTTCGGTGTTCGTTGTCACTGGCCTTCTAGCCACTGCCGCTCCTCATCCCATCATTCCATTTGTTTTGTCTTGTTTATTACACACACCTGGTTCATATCCCCTCATCAGTACCTGTATAAGTGTTCCCTCTGCCCCCCTGGTCTTTGTGTGTGATTGTTTATTGTGGAGGATAGAGAAGCTCGGTGCAGCTCCATATATTTTGTATCGCCGGGATATTTCCCCGTGTGCCTTGTATTTTCCAGTGCGCCTGTGTTTCGCACTGGATTGTTTTGACACGTTACTGCGTAACTCTGTGTTTCACAATAAATCCTGTTATGTTATGATTTACCCTCCTGCCCCTGACTCCTTCGAAATCACCGTATCACATACAGTGGGGAGAACAAGTATTTGATACACTGCCGATTTTGCAGGTTTTCCTACTTACAAAGCATGTAGAGGTCTGTAATTTTTATCATAGATACACTTCAACTGTGAGAGACGGAATCTAAAATAAAAATCCAGAAAATCACATTGTATGATTTTTAAGTAATTAATTTGCATTTTATTGCATGACATAAGTATTTGATCACCTACCAACCAGTAAGACTTCCGGCTCTCACAGACCTGTTAGTTTTTCTTTAAGAAGCCCTCCTGTTCTCCACTCATTACCTGTATTAACTGCACCTGTTTGAACTCGTTACCTGTATAAAAGACACCTGCACACACACTCAATCAAACAGACTCCAACCTCTCCACAATGGCCAAGACCAGAGAGCTGTGTAAGGACATCAGGGATATAATTGTAGACCTGCACAAGGCTGGGATGGGCTACAGGACAATAGGCAAGCAGCTTGGTGAGAAGGCAACAACTGTTGGCGCAATTATTAGAAAATGAAAGAAGTTCAATAAGACAGTCAATCACCCTCGGTCTGGGGCTCCATGCAAGATCTCACCTTGTGGGGCATCAATGATCATGAGAAAGGTGAGGGATCAGCCCAGAACTACACGGCAGGACCTGGTCAATGACCTGAAGAGAGCTGGGACCACAGTCTCAAAGAAAACCATTAGTAACACACTACGCCGTCATGGATAAAAATCCTGCAGCGCACGCAAGGTCCCCCTGCTCAAGCCAGCGCATGTCCAGGCCCGTCTGAAGTTTGCCAATGACCATCTGGATGATCCAGAGGAGGAATGGGAGAAGGTAATGTGGTCTGATGAGACAAAAATAGAGCTCTTTGGTCTAAACTCCACTCGCCGTGTTTGGAGGAAGAAGAAGGATGAGTACAACCCCAAGAACACCATCCCAACCGTGAAGCATGGAGGTGGAAACATCATTCTTTGGGGATGCTTTTCTGCAAAGGGGACAGGACGACTGCACCGTATTGAGGGGAGGATGGATGGGGCCATGTTTCGCGAGATCTTGGCCAACAACCTCCTTCCCTCAGTAAGAGCATTGAAGATGGGTCGTGGCTGGGTCTTCCAGCATGACAATGACCCGAAACACACAGCCAGGGCCACTAAGGAGTGGCTCCGTAAGAAGCATCTTAAGGTCCTGAAGTGGCCTAGCCAGTCTCCAGACCTGAACCCAAAATAAAATATTTGGAGGGAGCTGAAAGTCCGTATTGCCCAGCGACAGCCCCGAAACCTGAAGGATCTGGAGAAGGTCTGTATGGAGGAGTGGGCCAAAATCCCTGCTGCAGTATGTGCAAACCTGGTCAAGACCTACAGGAAACGTATGATCTCTGTAATTGCAAACAAAGGTTTCTGTACCAAATATTAAGTTCTGCTTTTCTGATGTATCAAATACTTATGTCATGCAATAAAATGCAAATTAATTACTTAAAAATCATACAATGTGATTTTCTGGATGTTTGTTTTAGATTCCGTCTCTCACAGTTGAAGTGTATCTATGATAAAAATTACAGACCTCTACATGCTTTGTAAGTAGGAAAACCTGCAGAATCGGCAGTGTATCAAATACTTGTTCTCCCCACTGTATATGTAGGGATGTGGATTACTTTTCACAATTCAGACCCATACCTGTAAATAAGTTTAACCTTACAAAGCAACAGAATCAAGCTCTAAAAACATTGAGCATAATGAGAATAATAGAGAATAATGTTCGTCATTAGTCAATACTCTATTAGCCTCCAGGATACTGCACTTCATCCATTATAACAATCTGAGATCCCTTTATCTGCTACTTTGAGAACAATATTCTGATTACTGACCAAAGGGCCTGCCATTGGTGAATTGTAAGGTTAAATCGGCCTGTATGTCTAGGCCTACCTCCTGTATCAGAGTCTGTATGTGTGGTGGGTGATTTGAAGGAGTCAGGCGCAGGAGGGTAAATCACAGAATACAGAATTTATTCCGGAATACAGAGTTACGCGGAAATGCGTCAAACAGTCCAGTGCTCAAAACAGGCGCACTGGAACCAAACAGGCACACGGGGAAAAATACACAGAGCTTAACCGAGCTACACTCTCCTCACAATAAACAATCACACACAAGGACACGGGGGCAGAGGGAACACTTATACAGGTACTAATGAGGGGATATGAACCAGGTGTGTGTAATAAACAAGACAAAACAAATGGAATGATGAGATGAGGAGCGGCAGTGGCTAGAAGGCCGGTGACGACGAACGCTGAAGCCTGAACAAGGAGAGGAGGCAGCCTCAGAGGAAGTCGTGACAGGCAGTTGTAAATGCCTTTCAGAGGTCTCCTGACCCCAGTCGACTGGAGAGGGTTATCCTGGATTTGAGCCTCACCAGTTTAATGGGAGGTTGAGCCTCACCAGTTCAATGGGAAGTACTATCACCATATACACGGTACAGCCATGAGAAGCAAATTCGCCCCAGGTTTAGCAATTCTGTACATTTGTTTTTGGAAAGAAAGTGCTTTCCTTAAATGTAAGACCTTACCATTACTGTACCTGAGGTATCTGGATGATATGTTTGCACTGTGGGGGGCTCCACCTCTGATGATATGTTTGGACTGTGGGGGGCTCCACCTCTGATGATATGTTTGGACTGTGGGGGGCTCCACCTCTGATGATATGTTTGCACTGTGGGGGGCTCCACCTCTGATGATATGTTTGGACTGTGGGGGGCTCCACCTCTGATGATATGTTTGGACTGTGGGGGGCTCCACCTCTGATGATATGTTTGGACTGTGGGGGGCTCCACCTCTGATGATATGTTTGGACTGTGGGGGGCTCCACCTCTGATGATATGTTTGGACTGTGGGGGGCTCCACCTCTGATGATATGTTTGGACTGTGGGGGGCTCCACCTCTGATGATATGTTTGGACTGTGGGGGGCTCCACCTCTGAATTCAGGGAATTCTTAAACATTTTGAACTCACATCACTCAGCAATCACCATTACACATCATTTGCAATACGAACATTTTGAATTTCTAGATACACAGGCCTTTTTCATTCAAAACGAGGGAAAAACCAAACAATTGGCAACTAAAGTTTTCTTTAAGGAAAAAGATAGACATGTTCTCCTTCACAAATGGAGTTTCCATCCAAAACCCACAGATAGGGGGTTGATCAAATCACAATTTATACAGGTACACAAGAGACTCAACATTCAACACGTCAGCTACCACAGCGACTGAAATGACAGCAACACTTAACAAAGAGCTGCAGTTAGTTTCAGAATGGGTGGCAAGGAATAAGTTAGTCCTAAATATTTCAACAACTAAAAACATTGTATTTGGGACAAATCATTTACTAAACCCTAAACTTCAAATAAATCTTGTAATGAATAATGTGGAAATTGATCAAGTTGAGGAGACTAAATTGCTTGGAGTAACCCTGGATTGTAAACTGTCATAGTCAAAACATATTGATACAACAGTAGCTAAGATGGGAAAAGTCCATAATAAAGAGCTGCTCTACCTTTTTAACAACACTATCAACAAGGCAGGTCCTACAGGCCCTAGTTTTGTCGCACCTGGACTACTGTTCAGTTGTGTGGTCAGGTGCCACAAAGAGGGACTTAGGAAAATTGCAATAGGCTCAGAATAGGGCAGCACGGTTGGCCCTTGGATGTACACTGAGAGCTAACATTAATAATATGCATGTCAATCTCTCCTGGCTCAAAGTGGAGGAGAGATTGACTTCATCACTACTTGTATCTGTGAGAGGTATTGACATGTTGAAAGCACCAAGCAGTCTGTTTGAACTACTGGCACACAGCTCAGACACCCATGCATACCCCACAAGACATGCCACCAGAGGTCTCTTCACAGTCCCCAAGTCCAGAACAGACTATGGGAGGTGCACAGTACTACATAGAGCCATGACTACATGGAACTCTATTCCACATCAAGTAACTGATGCCAGCAGTAAAATTAGATTTAAAAAACAGATAAAAATACACCTTATGGAACAGCAGGGACTGTGAAGCAACACAAACATAGACACAGAAACATGCAGACACACACATGATAACATACACACTATAAACACACGTACACATGGATTTTGTGTTACAGATATGTGGTAGTAGAGTAGAGGCCTGAGGGCACACACTTAATATGTTGTGAAATCTGTTATGAAAGTATTGTAATGTTTAAAACATTTTATAACTGTCTTAATTTTGCTGGACCCCAGGAAGAGTAGCTGCTGCCTTGGCTGAGGTCAATCAGACCTTCCAGACCCGTGGAACATAGAAGGTAGAGAGGGATAACCCTTTGGTTCTATTTGTGGGGTCTTATTCTCAGGCTCTGGTGGGGTTCAACTCTGAACTTAAATCTCATTTTCAACAGGCCCAGAATGATTGTGAGGCCTTGAAAGATTTCAGGGTAATCTCAGCATATAGGAGGAATAAGAACTTGAAGGACATTCTAGTCCATTCAAGCCTGACTAAGAAGAAACTGATACAGAATAAATATTTTACTCAAACAAAGTTTCTGTCTAATAAGCATTCGGGCTTGGGGGCCCCAATCAGGCATAAAGTCCAATTGGATACTGGAAATGATCCATTGTATGACCGATACCTGGATGACCAGAGGAGGGTGATGTGTGTGCCCAGTAGATCAGACCATCACGGATAAGCGCAGGCACGTACTGCAGCCCAGCTGGACACTGAGGTGGAGATGTGCGTAATGCCTGCTCTATATCCGCGTCCATTGACCATACTACAGGTGCCACAATGCATGAGGCCGGGAGTATGGGGGTGTACTCCTGGTTACGGTGGTCTGTCCAGACGAGAAAAGGGTGTTTCGCCCCTTCGAGCTAATGCCTCCACACCGTCAAAGCTTGGACAACAGCCAGCAGCTCCCGATCACCAACGCCGTAGTTCTGCTCCGCCGAGCTGAGCTTCTTCGAAAAGAAGGCACAGGGGCCGAGCTTGGGTGGCATGCCCGAGCGTTGGGATAAGACAGCGCCTATCCCTACCTCGGACACATCCACCTCCACTACGAACGGTAGTGATGGATCGGGGTGAGCCAGTACCGGGGCGGAGGTGAACAGACCCTGCAATCTACTCAAGGCCAAATCAGCCTCAGCAGACCAGCGGAGCCGGGACGGCCCACCCTTCAACAAGGAGGTAATGGGAACTGCGACCTTGCCAAAACCCAGAATAAACCTCCGATAGTAGTTGACAAAGCCAAGGAAGCTCTGCACCTCTGCCAATTACGCATGGCTGAAATGCGATCTCCCTCCATCTCCACACCTGTGGTAGTAATGCGGTATCCAAGGAATGAGATTGACTGAGATTGACTCTGCCTTGGCATAAAGATCATTTTCCAGCAGTCGGACCAGTACCTTGCGAACCGGAGACACATGCTCGGCGCGCGTAGAGGAATACACCAGGATGTCATCGATGTAGACCACCACACCGCGACCAAGTGTGTCCCGAAACACCTCGTTCACAAAGGACTGGAAAACGGATGGAGCATTCATCAAACCGTAAGTTGTGCTGAATGCGGTTTTCCACTCATCCCCTTCCCGAATACGCACCAGGTTGTAGGCACTCCTGAGGTCTAATTTGGTGAAAAAACGGGCTCCATGCATTGACTCAATCACTGAAGGAATGAGGGGAAGAGGATAACTAAATCGTACAGTCACCTTATTCAGTGGTCGATAATCAATGCACAGGCGTAAACCGCCATCTTTCTTCTTCACAAAGAAGAAACTCGAGGAAGCAGGTGAAGTGGAGGGACGTATATATCCCTGGCGCAGGGACTCGGTGACGTATGTTTCCATAGCCTCTGTCTCAGCCTGCAACAGGGGATACACATGACTCCTGGGAGGTACAGTGTCTACCCGAAGGTTTATCGCACAATCCCCCTCCCGATGAGGTGGTAATTTTGTCACTTGCGTCTTGGAAAACGTGAGCGCCAGATCATGGTATTCGGGCGGAAAGCGCACGGTGGGGTTACCATCTGGACTTTCCACCGTGGTCGCACCAACGGAAACACCTAGACACCTACCTGGACACTCACGCGACCACCCCGTAAGATTCCTCTGCAGCCATGAAAAATTGGGCTTGTGAAGGGCTAACCACAGAATACCTAAGACTACAGAGTAAGCTGGAGACTCAATAATCAAAAAAGTGATCTGCTCAACATGCGTCTCCTGTGTAATCATGGTGACTGGTACAGTGACCTCCTTAACCAACCCGGACCCTAATGGTCGACTATCAAGTGCTCTGATGGGAAGTGGAATGGATAGGGGAACCAATTAAATGCCTTGACGGCGTGCAAATGCCCTGTCCATAAAGTTCCCAGCTGCGCCTGAATCGACTAGCGCCTTACACTGGGAAACTACCAGGTGATCGGGAAAGCAGATAGATAAAGTACAGTGCACCGCAAAGGGCTCTGAACACGTTTGGGTGTTTGTTACCTGGGGTGATGTGTGAGTACCCTGCCTACCGCCTCCAGACCCAAAAGAACGTTGACTGCGACGTGAGGTGGATTGTCCCTTCGTGCCACCAGAGTGGCACTGTAGCTGTCCTCCTGCGCTCTCTCGACCGGCGGCTCCCCCCAGCTCCATCTGCTCGGGGTCAGAATCGTCCGGAGTGGGAACGGGCAGACCCCTACCAGGACGTCCTCTGGCTGCTAGCAGATTGTCCAGCCGGATGGCCATGTCCACCAGTTGGGAGAACGATAGCATGGCATCACGGCAGTCTAGCTCCCGTCGGACGTCCTCCCTTAGGTGGCACCGGAAATGGTCGATCAGGGCCCGCTCGTTCCACCCGGACCCCGCCGCCAGCATCCGGAACTCCAGCGCGTAGTCCTGTGCGGTCCTCGTCCCCTGCCTCAGATGGACCAGTCGTTCGCCCGCCTCTCGACCCTCAGGCGGGTGATCGAAAACGGCCCGAAAGAGGTGAGCAAACTCCCCATAGTCCTCCAACGCGGCACCTCCCTCGTTCCACACCGCGTTGGCCCACTCCAGGGCTTTCCCACAAAGGCAGGAAACGAGGACGGATACCTTCTCCCGCTCCAGTGGCGCCGGCCTGATGCTGGAGAAATACAACTCTAGTTGGAGCAGAAATCCCTTACATCGCGCTGCTGTCCCATCAAACGCCGGTGGCCGGGATATCTGGATCCCTCCAGGGGCTGGGGTGTAGGTGGCTGGATCTGGTTGACCAGCTGGTCTCGATAGATCAGGTCCTCTCTTCTCCAGGCGTTGTACTACCTGACGAACCCGATCCATCGCTTCCCCCAAGCTGGCCAGCATCGAGGAATGCTCCTGGACCCTTGCCACAACTCCAGGCATGCGGTCTTCTCCTGTGACTCCATTCAGCGGGTGAGTGATTCTGTGACGAGGTGTGAATGAAGGAGTCAGGCGCAGGAGGTAAAACACCGAAGTCCAGAGTTTATTCCGTTTACATAAATAAAACGCTCCAAGCGTCAAAAACGAAACTACCACAAGGGAAATATTCCACCTTGGCAATAACAAACGGAATAGTAGCTCAACCGAGCTCCTCGCTCTCACAATGAAACAATCACTCACAAAGACAAGGGGAACAGAGGGAACACTTATACACATACTAATTAGGGGAATGAGCACCAGGTGTGTGTGATTGACAAGACAAGACATGACAAGTGGAGTGATGAGAATGGGATCGGCAGTAGCTAGTAAGCCGGTGACGACGAACGCCGAAACCTGCCCGAACAAGGAGGGGAGGCAGCCTCGGCAGATGTCATGACACTCATAGAGTGGAAATACTGTATCTACAGTGCGCCGGAGTGGACTCTTTTTCGCATTATTTGTATCTTATTTTGTACATAATGTTGCTGCTACATTTACATTTTACATTTTAGTCATTTAGCAGACGCTCTTATCCAGAGCGACTTACAGTTAGTGAATATTATTTTTTTTTATACTGGCCCCCCGTGGGAATCGAACCCACAACCCTGGCATTGCAAATGCCATGCTCTATCAACTGAGCTACATCCCTGCCGGCCATTCCCTCCCCTACCCTGGACGACGCTGGGCCAATTGTGTGCCGCCCATGACCGAAAACAGCGATTACTCACCTTGAGCTGGACGGGGTGATGAGAGGTGTTGGGTTTGCGCCAGACATTTTCCTTGATGGCCAAAATGCTAAATTTTAGTCTCATCTGACCAGAGTACCTTCTTCCATATGTTTGGGGGGTCTTCCACATGCCTTTGGCGAACACCAAACGTGTTTGCTTATTTTTTTCTTTAAGCAATGGCTTTTTTCTGCCCACTCTTCCGTAAAGCCCAGCTCTGTGGAGTGTACGGCTTAAAGTAGTCCTATGGACAGATACTCCAATCTCCGCTGTGGAGCTTTGCAGCTCCTTCAGGGTTATCTTTGGTCTCTTTGTTGCCTCTCTGATTAATGCCCTCCTTTTCTGGTCCATGAGTTTAGGTGGGCGGCCCTCTCTTGGCAGGTTTGTTGTGGTGCCATATTCTTTCCACTTTTTAATAATGGATTTAATGGTGCTCCATGGGATGTTCAAACAGCTCAACATTGGCAATGGCAAGGAGTGGCAAAGAGTGGTGTAATGAATACTCGGACAGAGTGGTAAGATCCAATCGCAGAATTGCGATGCTTTATTAGAGTACAGACAAGGGAATAGCTTAATCGTGGTCGGGCGGGCTGTGGTCAAAACCGGGCCAGGCATAGACAGGCAGAGGTACCAAGGGAGCGGGCTTAGTCGTAGTCGAGGGCACAGGCACAGGATCAGAGGACGGTAATCACTGGGGTAGACAAGCAGAGGATTAAGCAATACGGGGAGTCAAACAACAAGGCACAGGTCGGATACACGGGTAATCAAAAACAACAAACTCTCTCTCTCTCTCGGAACAAAACGCTTAGCAAGTCACAAAGGAACAATACCTCGCACCGACTGAACTTCTGAGCACACCTTATATACTGCCCTAATTACGGACAGGTGTGCTCAGAACTCAGGTGAACCAGATCGAGTCTGATGACTCCCCCTCTCTGTAGATCGGGAAAGTGTCAGACTCTGTCTAGACCCAGCCAACCCCCGATCCCTTACAGTATCCCCCTCCCCAGGGCCGGCTCCTGACGGCCTTCTACCTCTACCGGGTGGTCTTCCTCTGGGTCGGGGTCCGGAATGATCTGGGTGTTCAGCGTGGAAAGTGGCCTTGAGAGCGGGGTCTAGTATGTCCTTAGCAGGGACCCAGGACCGTTCCTCAGGTCCATATCCCTCCCAGTCCACGAGATATTCGATGCCCCCTCGTCTCCGTCTTGACTCCAGTATCTCGTGGACTGTATAGGTGGTGTCCTGTTCATCTTCCAAAGGTGGTGTAGTAGGTTGTTGAGCGATTGGTGGGTACATCGGGCTATAATGGACAGGTTTCAACAGGGAGACGTGGAACGTAGGATTTATCCTGTAGTGTCGAGGGAGTAACAGACGGTAGGTGACAGGGTTAATACGTCTCTGTACCTTGAAAGGACCAATGTACCTGGGTTGGAGCTTCTTGCAGCTCCGTCGGAACCGCAGGTCTCGGGTAGACAGCCACACTCGTTGCCCGGGTTGATAAGTGGGAGTAGGTCTCCGGCGTCGGTCGGCGTAGGTCTTTTGCTGTTGTGAGGCTTGACTGAGATGTTGATGGGCCGTCTCCCAGACCTGCGCACTCCGACGGAACCACTCGTCCACCGCCGGTACCATCCCTGATGCGGTATCCAACGGGAACAGGGGTGGTTGATACCCTAGAACACACTGGAAGGGCGTTAGGCGTAGGGAGGTGTGAATGAGTGAGTTCTGAGCATACTCTACCCAAGGAAGGAATCGGCTCCACTCTTGCGGCTGCCGCGAACATTGTTGCCGTAGATATTTCCCAATTTCCTGGTTGAGCCGTTCTGTCTGCCATTGGCCTTGGGAAAGGGATA
>LR778263.1:62284967-62342467 GCA_902810595.1 Coregonus sp. 'balchen'
GTGAGTAACAAACGACAGGGAGACGGTGATGGCCAAGGGGAGTAGCCCCTCCCTTTGCATTGTTTATAAATAGGAGTTAAACGATGAGACGACAGAACGGCCATAACAATCTGGGAGGCGTTCTCCAGGCAACGCGTGTCTGTGAAGTTATGCTGTAACCTCGTGGTATGAATAAAAACTTCTGACACGATGCAGCATAACGGACTTTTTGTTCATCAGCAATATTACCACCATTCATCATATACGACACCTTCCTGAGACATCAGGTGCTGTAGGTGTCCTGGAGGGCAGGCAGTGTGCCCCCGGTGATGCGTTGTGCAGACAGCACCACCCTCTGGAGAGCCCTGCGGTTGTGGGCGGTGCAGTTGCCGTACCAGGTGGTGATACAGCCTGACAGGATGCTCTCAATTGTGCATCTGTAAAAGTTTCTGAGGGTCTTAGGGGCCAAGCCGAATTTCTTCAGCCTCCTGAGGTTGAAGAGGCGCTGTCTGTGTGGGTGGACCATTTCAGTTTGTCAGTGATGTGTACGCCAAGGAACTTAAAGCTTGCCACCTTCTCCACTGCGGTCCCGTCGATGTGGATAGGGGGGTGCTCCCTCTGCTGTTTCCTGAAGTCCACGATCATCTCCTTTGTTTTGTTGACGTTGAGTGAGAGGTTATTTTCCTGGCACCACACTCCCAGAGCCCTCACCTCCTTCCTGTAGGCTGTCTCGTCATTGTTGGTAATCAGGCCTACTTCTGTTGTGTCGTCTGCAAACTTGATGATTGAGTTGGAGCCGTGCTTGGCCACGTAGTCATGGGTGAACAGGGAGTACAGGAGGGGGCTGAGCACGCACCCTTGTGGGGCCCCAGTGTTGAGGATCAGCGAAGTGGAGGTGTTGTTTCTTACCTTCACCACCTGGGGGCGGCCCGTCAGGAAGTCCAGGACCCAGTTGCACAGGGCAGGGTTCAGACCCAGGGCCTCAAGCTTAATGATGAGCTTGGAGGGTACTATGGTGTTGAAGGCTGAGCTATAGTCAATGAACAGCATTCTGACGTAGGTATTCCTCTTGTCCAGATGGGATAGGGCAGTGGGCAGTGTGATGGCAATTGCATCGTCTGTGGATCTATTGGGGCGGTCAGCAAATTGAAGTGGGTCTAGGGTGACAGGTAAGGTAGAGGTGATATGATCCTTGACTAGTCTCTCAAAGCACTTCATGATGACAGAAGTGAGTGCTACGGGGCGATAGTCATTTAGTTCAGTTACCTTTGCTTTCTTGGGTACAGGAACAATGGTGGCCATCTTGAAGCAAGTGGGAACAGCAGACTGGGATAGGGAGAGATGGAATATGTCCGTAACACTCCAGCCAGCTGGTCTGCGCATGCTCTGAGGACGTAGCTAGGGATGCTGTCTGGGCCGGCAGCCTTGCGAGGGTTAACACGCTTAAATGTCTTACTCTCGTCGGCCACGGAGAACGAGTCCTTGGGAGCGGGCCGCGTCGGTGGCACTGTGTTATCCTCAAAGCGGGCAAATGTGTTTAGCTTGTCTGGGAACAAGACGTGGCTGGTTTTCCCTTTGTAATCCGTGATTGTCTGTAGACCCTACCACATATGTCTCATGTCTGAGCCGTTGAATTGCGACTCCACTTTGTCTCTATACTGATGTTTTGCCAGTTTAATTGCCTTGCGGAGTGAGTAGCTACACTGTTTGTATTCTGACATATTCCCAGTCACCTTGCCATGGTTAAATGGGGTGGTTCGCGCTTTCAGGTTTGCGCGAACGTTGCCATCCATCCACTGTTTCTGGTTTGGGTAGACCATGTTTGAGTTTGAGTTTGAGTTTATTTTTATTTTTACAGGGACAGTGCACATTAATCAACGTTTCAGTAAAAGTGCCGGTTTTAGCCAGCCAGCTAA
Source organism: Coregonus sp. 'balchen' (assembly GCA_902810595.1). Lineage (NCBI taxonomy): Eukaryota > Metazoa > Chordata > Actinopteri > Salmoniformes > Salmonidae > Coregonus > Coregonus sp. 'balchen'. The sequence continues at coordinate 62,286,863 of LR778263.1, forward strand.
TTTTCAACCGCAGTCCCTGGGCAGGTTATTAAAAACAATTACAATATAGACAATAACAACATAGAACAAGACACAGCATACAGACATAGCAACATAGGACAAGCAAGACGTAGCATACAGACAGAGCAACATAGAACAAAAAGCAGCAAGACAAAATTCTTAAAAGCAACAAAGTGTTTCCACACCTCACAAGTTACAGACAACAGACATGGAAAGCGGCAACACACAGCTAGGGACCATGTTCACAAATCTGATTGACCTTTAGCCATGTCTTCAAGCATTTTGTGAAAGTGTGATATGTGGTGCAGTTATGTGTGTCTGATGGCAGTGTATTCCAGACATGGGAAGCTCTCACAGAAAAAGCGGATTTACTAAAGGTGCTTTTCCTTAAGGGAACTACACAGTCACCTCTCATGGCAGACCTTGTGGATCTGCTGCCATATGTTTGGGTTTTCTGTTTAACAAAAATACTGAGTGGAGGGGGAGCCAAGCCATTTAGGATCTTGAATACAAGACATGCATCGGTGTATTGCACAAGATTTTCCCAACTCAGGAGCTCATGCTTTCTAAGGATGTGACAGTGATGATGGCTATTGGGCTTCCTATCAAGCACTTTGAGAGCCTGTTTGTAGACAGACTGAATAGGTCTTACTGTTGTACAGCAAGCTTGGGCCCAACTAGTCAAGCAGTATGTTAAGTGGGGGAGTATCATAGATTTGAAGTACAGTTTTGCTACCTCTGTAGTCAAACAATTTCGTATAAATCGGAAATTAGCTAGGTTGAATTTGGTTATTTGAATTACCTTTTTCACATGCTTTTTAAAAGAGAGGTTGGAATCAAGTATGATGCCAAGGTACTTAAAATCAGATACCCCCTGGAGCTTCTCCCCTGACACATAGACTTCTGGCTCAGTAGCATCTGTTGCCCTCTTTGTGAAGAACATGCAAACAGTTTTTTTTCACATTGAGATGCAAACACGAGTCACTGAGCCACTTTGTAACCTGGACCATTACAGTAGTGAGTTCTTGTGCAGCTTGTTGTTTGCTCTTTGCATGCACATATATCACTGTATCATCTGCATACATTTGAACTTCAGACCCAGTACAGACAGAAGGCAGATCATTAATGTACAGGCTGAACAGGAGGGGCCCCAGTATTGACCCTTGGGGCACACCCACATCATAGCTAAGAGTGGGCGACAGCTCATTGCTCACTCTGACACACTGAGTTCTGCCTTCAAGGTATGATTTCATCCATCTCAAGGCATCGGGGGAAAAGTTGAACTTGGACAATTTTGTGATGAGACACCTGGCTATCAGCGGAGCCTTGTCTGGCAGCGAAACAGTTAATTCAGCCTAATTTACTGCCTTTAAAAAAACATAGCTGATATGGCTGACTTGCTTAAACAAATGTGGTTTCTACTGACAATTGAGATGTACAAACTACGGCATAAGGGGACGACGAGCGGATAAGAGGCAATCCGTAATTCCGATTAAGACATTAATGAGCGAGCTGAGAAAGAAGTAGTTAATATATCTATTTGTTCAGCACTTTTGAAAAGTACAGCGACAGAATTCAGAACATGGGTCATTCTTACAGTATTCTCCCTGTACACCAAGTCAGAACAGTAGGATAAATAAAGGGGGCATATATAGTGCATTTGGAAAGTATTCAGACCCCTTGACTTTTTCCACATTTTGTTAGGTTACAGCCTTATTCTAAAAAAAAATGTTTTATGTCCTCATAAATCTACATACGATACCCCATAATGACAAAGCGAAAACAGGTTTTTTGAAATGTATGCAAATGTATAAAAAATATAAAACAGAAATACCTTATTTCCATAAGTATTCAGACCCTTTGCTATGAGACTCGGAATTCAGCTCAGGTGCATCCTGGTTACATTGATCATCCTTGAGATGTTTCTACAACTTGATTAGAATCCACATGTGGTAAATTCAATTGATTGGACATGATTTGGAAAGGCACACACCTGTCTATATAAGATCCCACAGTTGACAGTGCATGTCAGAGCAAAAATCAAGCCAAGTCGAAGGAATTGTCCGTAGAGCGCCGAGACAGGATTGTGTCGAGGCACATATCTGGGGAAGGGTCTGCAGCATTGAAGGTCCCCAAGAACACAGTGGCCTCCATCATTGTTAAATGGAAGAAGTTCGGAACCACCAAGACTCTTCCTAGTTGGCCGCCCGGCCAAACTGAGCAATCGGGGGAGAAGGGCCTTGGTCAGGGAGGTGACCAAGAACCCGATGGTCACTCTGACAGAGCTCCAGAGTTGCTCTGTGGAGATTGGAGAAGCTTCCAGAAGGACAACCACCTCTGTAGCACTCCACCAATCAGGCCTTTATGGTAGAGTGGCCAGACGGAAGCCACTCCTCAGTAAAAGACACATGACAGCCTGCTTGGAGTTTGCCAAAAGGCACCTAAAGACTCTCAGACCATGAGAAACAAGATTATCTGGTCTGATTAAACCAAGATTGAACTCTTTGGCCTGAATGCCAAGCATTACATCTGGAGGAAACCTGGCACCATCCCTACGATGAAGCATGGTGGTGGCAGCATCATGCTTTGGGGATGTTTTTCAGTGGCAAGGACTGGGAGACTAGTCAGGATCAAGGCAAAGATGAACGGAGCAAAGTACAGAGAGATCCTTGATGAAAACCTGCTCCAGAGCACTCAGAACCTCAGACTGGGGCGAAGGTTCACCTTCCAACAGGACAACGACCCTAAGCACACAGCCAAGACAATGCAGGAGTGGCTTCGGGACAAGTCTCTGAATGTCCTTGAGTTGCCCAACCAGAGTCCGGACTTGAACCCGATCGAACATCTCTGGAGGGACCTGAAAATAGCTGTGCAGCGATGCTCCCCATCCAACCTGACAGAGCTTGAGAGGATCTGCAGAGAAGAATGGGAGATACTCCCCAAATACATGTGTGCCAAGCTTGTAGCGTCATACCCAAGAAGACTCGAGGCTGTAATCGCTGCCAAAATAGCATCAACAAAGTACTGATTAAAGGGTCTGAATACTTATGTAAAACATTTTTTTTATCTTGAATACATTTTGAATACATTTGCTACAATTTCAAAAAATTATGTTTTTGCTTTGTCATTATGGGGTTGTGTGTAGATTGCTGAGGGAAAAAAACAATTTCATCCATTTTAGAATAAGGTTGTAACGTAAGAAAATGTGGAAAAAGTCAAGGGGTCTGAATACTTTTTTGATGTCTTCACTATTATTCTACAATGTAGAAAATAATAAAAAATAAATCTCTTTAAAATATATTTTCCTTTATTATGTTCCCCTAACCCCACCCCTCCCCTAACTGAAGTAAACTAATGGACAACAACACTTAGGCTTCTACTTCCAGCTTAAACATACTATTTACATTTTACGGACACAGTCTATTTTACAATAGTTATCTTTTGTTTGTTTTTACTCCTGTCCTTCTGCTCCCCTCAACTCCTCACATCTATTTCTGAAAACCATCCAGTTTGATTTCTGTTTGCCATATATTCTTAACTGTGCTGTTTCACAAAAGTTCTGAACCTATATACATTTTACGGACACAGTATATCTTACATTAGTTATCTTGTTGTTATTAGTCCCATCCTTCAGCTCCACTCAACCCTTCCCATCTATCTCTTAACACCATCCCATATTGGATTTCTATATGCCAAATCAAATGATCTAATGATTCTATCTCTTCGCAGCAAAATTTGCAGAGCTGGGATGGTTGTATCCCCAATATATATATAACATTCTATTGGTTGCAAGATAACAAAATAACTTTTTTGGGTTCGCTTACAATGATAATAATAATAATAATAATAATAATAATAATAATAATAATAATAATAATGATGTTTTGATTCTTGCGTGAACAGTTGCTAAGATTATATTTGGTTGTGATCTTTGCAAAATAACTATTTTGAATGCAGTAGTTGTTAGCTAGAATGCTAATGCTCATTGACATAGGCTGTAGCAAAAGCTAGCCAAAGAGCCCTTTTATTGGTTGAAGTTGAAGTAATTTTAAGTATAATGCAGTTGATTTGCGATTATGAGAGAAACATTATATTAAGCAGGACATTCATATGAGCCTTAAAACCCAATTATAATCCAAAAGTAGGGTGCAATGCACTTATAAGCGACATGTAAATAGAGGCTTTTTTTTTGCAGGTGTTCTACAAGAACTCCCCCTTGTTCTGCCACCAATTTGCGCGCATCGCCCTCGTGTGGCAAAGGGAAGTAATCGACGTCCTTGCAGCTTGAATGGAGGATGTCGCCGGGGAACACGAGTGTATAGCCGGCTGCATACATTCCAGTTGGACGCGATAACAAACGATGTAAAAGGAAATAACGTCATCTGTCATCTGTCGGACGGTTGTGCTAGTAGCTGCCACCCTGACATGTATAACATTTTGTTGCATTTTCATTTACAAGTAATTATATTATTTTACTAATAACTAACTGTAAAGGGTTTCTGGGAAAATCAGTCATGCTTTTAATTTGAAATCCACCATGGGGTGTGTTCTCAGGGTCACTGGGGGATCTTGGGAGTTGTAGTTCCCAAGGACCCAGGCTTAAACATTTTTTATTTAGATTTACGTGTTTTTATTTCTCCCCTCAACATTTGTGAGAACAGTAACTGATTGTATAATGTAGATTATAATATTTGTCAATGAAAATCAAGGTTGAAGTTCACTTCATTTTACAAATTTATTAAAACAAGCGGTTACAAAAAACAACCGTTTACCTGTAGTAAGGTGCAATTAATTAACAGAAGAAAATGTACAAGGACTTTTAAAAAGCAAGACTATTTTGGTCAAGGCCAATTGAAAATCTTTGCTCCATCTTCCTGTAGCATCAACCTGAACCTATCTGCGTCACCCATAATGTATGATATATGATAACGTATCAAAACAATGCCGGTGATGGGTCCTGTTCAAAAGCAGTACACTATAATGGGAATAGGGTGTCATTTGGGACGCATGTTTTATTATAAACACCACTACATTTAGCAGAAGCTAAAAAGATACATGGAGTACAGCTAAATGAAGAATGACCAGTTATCCAGTTTCAAGTTTTAATGTTACTGATGTTAACGATCCTGAAGATTCAATCATGACAATATCCCATCTCAGAATACCTGCCAGAGTTACGGACCAAACCAGGGGTGTATTCATTCGTGCACACACCGTAGCAAAATAGTTTTGCAACAAAAACAACTTTCTTATTTGACAGTTCAGGTCCCTCCCAGTTCAGGTCCCTCCCAGTTTTGTGGCGTTCGCTTCTGTTTGGTTCCTGGTGAATCCACCCTCAGTCCTGCATATTATACAGCTTCCCTCTTCATAAGAGATGAGTCTAGTGTTGGACAGGATGAACATAAAAGCAGAGACGGTGTCTTTCAGAAACACTTTATAAATGTTTTACAGTTTAGTAAAGAAACAGGAGACCATTAGTGGAGGCTTCTATGAAACAGATTAATTAGTCTTTCAACAGGTTAAACATCACCCTGTCCTAACCTTCTGAATATAACATGGGCAGGTTTCCCCAGACACAGATTAAGCGTAGTCCAGGACTACAAATCATTCTCAATGGAGAATCTAAATTGAAATAGGCTTTTATTCTAGGATTAGGTTTAATCTGTGACCGGGAACCCATTGATATGGAGCAGTGCGTTTATATACTGAACACAAATATAAACGCAACATGTAAAGTGTTGGTCCGATGTTTCATGAGCTGAAATAAAAGATCCCGGAAATTTTTCATACGCACAAAAAGCTCATTTCTCTCAAATTTTGTGCACAAATTTGTTTACATCCCTGTTAGTGAGCATTTCTCTTTTGCCAAGATTTCCTTATATGAACTGTAACTCAGTAAAATCGTTGAAATTGTTGTATTTTGCGTTAATATTTTTGTTCAGTATACATTAAATATTGATAAACATCCTCATTACTATTTAAGGCTGTGTGCTGGAAAAATACTACTTTCTCAATGACAAAGTATCTAAAAACAGTTGTCACATGACATCAAAGAAGATCATTCAATAAAAAAAGAGCTACCAGATACAGTAGATATTCACTACATGACAACAGGATGTGGACACCTGCTCGACGAACATCTCATTCCAAAACCATGGGCATTAATATGGAGTTGGTCCCCCCTTTGCTGCTATAACAGCCTCCACTCTTCTGGGAAGGCTTTCCACTAGATGTTGGAACATTGCTGAGGGGACTTGCTTCCATTCAGCCACAAGAGCATTAGTGAGGTCGGGCACTGATGTTGGGCGATTAGGCCTGGCTCGCAGTCGGCGTTCCAATTCATCCCAAAGGTGTTCGATGGGGTTGAGGTCAGGGCTCTGTGCAGGCCAGTCAAGTTCTTCCACACCGATCTCGACAAAACATTTCTGTATGGACCTCGCTTTGTCATGCTGAAACAGGAAAGGGCTTTCCCCAAACTGTTGCCATAAAGTTGGAAGCACAGAATCATCTAGAATGTCATTGTATGCTGTAGCATTAAGATTTCCCTTCACTGGAACTAAGGGGCCTAGCCCGAACCATGAAAAACAGCCCCAGACCCATTATTCCTCCTCCACCAAACTTTACAGTTGGCACTATGTATTGGGACAGGTAGTGTTCTCCTGGCATCCACCAAACCCAGATTCGTCCGTCGGACTGCCAGATGGTGAAGCGTGATTCATCACTCCAGAGAACGCGTTTCCACTGCTCCAGAGTCCAATGGTGGTGAGCTTTACACCACTCCAGCCGACGCTTGGCATTGCACATGGTGATCTTAGGCTTGTGTGCGGCTGCTCGGCCATGGAAACCCATTTCATGAAGCTCCAGATGAACAGTTATTGCGCTGACGTTGCTTCCAGTGGCAGTTTGGAACTCCTAGTGAGTGTTGCAACCGAGGACAGACGATTCTTACGGGCTACACGCTTCAGCACTCGGCGGTCCCGTTCTGTGAGCTTGTGGGGCCTACCACTTCATGGTTGAGCCGTTGTTGCTCCTAGACGTTTCAACTTCACAATAACAGCACTTACAGTTGACCGGGGCAGCTCTAGCAGGGCAGAAATGTGACTGACTTGTTGGAAAGGTGGCATCCAATGACAGGTGCCACGTTGAAAGTCACTGAGCTCTTCAGTAAGGCCATTCTACTGCCAATGTTTGTCTATGGAGATTGCATGGCTGTGTGCTCGATTTTATACACCTGTCAGCAATGGGTGTGGCTGAAATAGCCGAATCCACTAATTTGAAGGAGTGTCCACATACTGCTGTATATCTAGTGTAACTAGTGGACAGGTATATATAGTGTAGGTGATGGTACATGTATGTTTGCCTGTATGTCTAATGTCCAATCTGTCATTGTGATTGCAGTACATGTCTTTCGGAACCTCAAAAATGACTTTGTAAACAAAAAGGTTGAATGACCATTGCTTAAATTAAGGTTTATTGAATGTCCTCATTTAACTAAATGCCACTGGTCCATAACCAAAAATACTGTATGTTCAGCTGTAAAAGATCAAAAACAAAACCTAAGAACGGGAAGCATAGAAATAGCTCACATAGAACAGATCTTCAGTTTCTTAGACTTGCTTTCAATGAGTGACAGATCTATAACTCACATTTCTATGTGAATTTGGTCGGGTCACCCAAAAAGTTAGAGGGAGAATTACTAGAGCAAATCATGTATCTTTTCAAAACAAATAAAAACGATTCCAACCAAAAGTATTCAGACCCCCTTGACTTTTTCTACATTTTGTTACGTTACAGCCTTATTCTAAAATTGATTAAATAAATAAAAATCCTCATCAATCTACACACAATACCCTATAATGACAAAGCGAAAACAGGTTTGTAGAAATGTTTGCAAATATAAAATACCTTATTTACATAAGTATTCAGACCCTTTGCTATGAGACCCAAAATTGAGCTCAGGTGCATCCTGTTTCCATTGATCATCCTTGAGATGTTTCTACAACTTGATTGGAGTCCACCTGTGGTAAATTCAATTGATTGGACATGATTTGGAAAGGCACACACCTGTCTATATAAAGTCCCACAGTTGACAGTGCATGACAGAGCAAAAACCAAGCCATGAGGTCGAAGGAATTGTCTGTAGAGCTCCGAGACAGGATTGTGTCGAGGCACAGATCTGGAGAAGGGTACCAAAAAATGTCTGCAGCATTGAAGGTCCCCAAGAACACAGTGGCCTTCACCATTGTTAAACGGAAGAAGTTTGGAACCACCAAGACTCTTCCTAGAGCTGGCCGCCCGGCCAAACTGAGCAATCGGGGGAGAAGGGCCTTGGTCAGGGAGGTGACCAAGAACCCGATGGTCACTCTGACAGAGCTCTAGAGTTCCTCTGTGGAGATGGGAGAACCTTCCAAAAGGACAACCATCTCTGCAGCACTCCACCAATCAGGCCTTTATGGTAGAGTGGCCAGACGGAAGCCACTCCTCAGTAAAAGGCACATGACAGCCCGCTTGGAGTTTGCCAAAAGTCACCTAAAGGACTCAGACCATGAGAAACAAGATTATCTGGTCTGATGAAACCAAGATTGACCTCTTTGTTCTGAATGCCAAGCGTCACATCTGGAGGAAAACCTGGCACCATCCCTACGATGAAGCATGGTGGTGGCAGCATCATGCTGTGGGGATGTTTTTCAGCGGCAGGGACTGGGAGACTTGTCAGGATCGAGGGAAAGATGTACAGAGAGATCCTTGATGAAAACCTGCTCCAGAGCGCTCAGGACCTCAGACTGGGGCGAAGGTTCACCTTCCAACAGGACAACGACCCTAAGCACACAGCCAAGACAACCCAGGAGTGGCTTCGGGACAAGTCTCTGAAAGTCCTTTAGTTGCCCATCCAGAGCCTGGACTTGAACCCGATCGAACATCTCTGGAGAAACCTGAAAATAGCTGTGCAGCGACGCTCCCAATCCAACCTGACAGAGCTTGAGAGGATCTGCAGAGAAGAATGGGAGAAACTCCCCAAATACAGGTGTCCCAATCTTGTGCATCATACCCAAGAAGACTCGAGGCTGTAATCGCTGCCAAAGGTGCTTCAACAAAGTACTGAGTAAAGGGTCAGCATACTTATGTAAATGTGACATTTCAATTGAATTATTTTTATTAATTTGCAAAAATGTCTAACTACCTGTTTTTGCTTTGTCATTATGGTGTATTGTGTATAGATTGATGACGGGAAAAAACAATTTAATCCATTTTAGAATAATTCTGTAACGTAAGAAAATGTGGAAAGAGTCAAGGGGTCTGAATACTTTCCGAAGGCACTGTATGTCAGTCAGGATGAGGAGACCAGGATGGTGAATAAGGAGCATCTCAGTCTCTCTCCACACAGTCAGAATACATCCCAAATGGCACCCTATTCCCTATATAGTGCACTACTCTTGACCAGGCCCGAAAGGACTATATAGGGAATAGGGTGCTGTTTGGGACTCAGTCACAGTCAGTCAGTCCCTCAGGTCCTCAGCAACCAGGGAGGGAGAGAGACGACACCCTCAGCCCCACAGACAGGGAGGGGTTAACAGTCAGTCAACACTGGATCTGTCCTGGTCCTCGCCTGGCTGGAAAGAGGAGGAGGACAGAGAGAAAGGGAGAGATATATATAAATAGAAAGAGAGAGCACCCTGCCCTCAGCTGACAGACACACAGACGTCTTCCCTCCCTGCAGTTCCCCTTCCGGCCAGCTGGGGGGGCTCTCATGTATCTCTGTCTGTCTCTAGGAACTCTCCAGGGCATCCAGAACCTTCATGATCTGCTGTTTGATGGCCTTGGTTGCGTCGCCCGCGTTGGGGATTAGATACCTGCAGAAAGAGAGAGGAGGAGAGGAACAGCACAGAGACTGTTAGACTGACAGACAGCACAGAGACTGTTAAACTGACAGCACAGAGACTTAACACTGACAGCACAGAGATTGTTAAGACTGACAGACAGCACAGAGACTGTTAAGACAGACAGACAGCACAGAGACTGTTAAGACAGACAGACAGCACAGAGACTGTTAAGACTGACAGCATAGACTGTTAACACTGACAGCACAGAGACTGTTAACACTGACAGCACAGATACTATTAAACTGACAGCACAGAGACTGTTAAGACTGACAGCACAGACTGTTAAGACTGACAGCACAGAGACTGTTAAACTGACAGCACAGACTGTTAACACTGACAGCACAGAGACTGTTAAGACTGACAGCACAGAGACTTTTAAACTGACAGCACAGACTGTTAACACTGACAGCACAGAGACTGTTAACACTGACAGCACAGAGACTGTTAAACGGACAGCACAGAGACTGTTAAGACTGACAGCACAGATACTGTTAAGACTGACAGCACAGAGACTTCTAGACTGACAGCACATACTTCTAGACTGACAGCACAGAGACTTCTAGACTGACAGCACAGAGACTTCTAGACTGACAGCACAGAGACTGCTAGACTGATAGCAAGACAGTCAGACAGAAAGACTGTCAGATGATAGCAAGACTGTCAGACTGACAGCACAGACCATTAGAGACTGACAGCACAGAGACTGTTAGAGACTGATAGCACAGAGACTGTCAGACTGATAGCACAGAGACAGTCAGACTGATAGCAAGACTGTCAGACGGACAGCACAGAGACAGTCAGACTGATAGCAAGACTGTCAGACGGACAGCACAGAGACAGTCAGACGGACAGCACAGAGACTGCTAGACTGACAGCACAGAGACTGATAGACTGACAGCACAGAGACTGTTAGAGACTGATAGCACAGAGACTGTTAGCACAGAGACTGTTAGCCTGACAGCACAGAGACTGTTAAGAATGACAGCACAGAGACTGTTTGCCTGACAGCACATAGACTGTTAGCCTGACAGCACATATACTGTTAGACTGATAGCACAGAGATGGTTAGACTGACAGCACAGAGGCCCCATAGACTGTTAGACTGATAGCACACAGACTGTTAGACTGATAGCACAGAGACTGTTAGACTGATAGCACAGAGACTGTTAGACTGATAGCACAGAGGGACCAGAAACTGTTAGACTGATCGCACAGAGGGACCAGAGACTGTTAGACTGACAGCACAGAGACTGTTAAAGACTGATAGCACAAAGACTGTTAGACTGATAGCCCAGAGATGGTTAGACTGATAGCCCAGAGACTGTTAGACTGATAGCCCAGAGACTGTTAGACTGATAGTGCAGAGACTGTTAGACTGATAGCACAGAGACTGTTAGACTGATAGCACAGAGACTGTTAGACTGATAGCACAGAGACTGTTAGACTGATAGCACAGAGACTGTTACACTGATAGCACAGAGACTGTTAGACTGACAGCACAGAGGGACCAGAGTGTTAGACTGATAGCACAGAGGGACCAGAGACTGTTAGCCTGACAGCACAGAGACTGTTAGTCTGACAGCACAGAGACTGTTAGTCTGACAGCACAGAGACTGTTAAAGACTGATAGCACAGAGACTGTTAAGAATGACAGCACAGAGACTGTTAGCCTGACAGCACAGATACTGTTAGAATGATAGCACAGAGATGGTTAGACTGACAGCACAGAGACTGTTAGTCTGACAGCACAGAGACTGTTAAAGACTGATAGCACAGAGACTGTTAAGAATGACAGCACAGAGACTGTTAGCCTGACAGCACAGAGACTGTTAGACTGATAGCACAGAGATGGTTAGACTGACAGCACAGAGGCCCCATAGACTGTTAGACTGATAGCACAGAGACTGTTAGACTGACAGCACAGAGACTGTTAGACTGATAGCACAGAGACTGTTAGACTGATAGCACAGAGACTGTTAGACTGATAGCACAGAGGGACCAGAGACTGTTAGACTGATAGCACAGAGGGACCAGAGACTGTTAGACTGACAGCACAGAGACTGTTAGACTGACAGCACAGACTGTTAGTCTGACAGCACAGAGACTGTTAAAGACTGATAGCACAAAGACTGTTAGACTGATAGCCCAGAGACTGTTAGACTGATAGCACAGAGGGACCAGAGACTGTTAGCCTGACAGCACAGAGACTGTTAGTCTGACAGCACTGAGACTGTTAGTCTGACAGCACAGAGACTGTTAAAGACTGATAGCACAGAGACTGTTAAAGACTGATAGCACAGAGATGGTTAGACTGACAGCACAGAGGCCCCATAGACTGTTAGCACAGAGACTGTTAGACTGACAGCACAGAGATGGTTAGACTGATAGCCCAGAGACTGTTAGACTGATAGCACAGAGGATAGTGACAGCACAGATGGGACTGGTAAAGACTGTTAGCACCGAGAATGTTATGATGATAGCCCAGAGATGGTTTAGATGACAGCAGAGAGGCCACAGAGTGTTAGTGATAGCACAGATGGACCAGAGCTGTAGACTGATAGCACAGAGACTTTAGAATGATAGACAGAGGGGACGTTAGACTGATAGCACAGAGGGACCAGAGACGTTAGATGATAGCACAGGACTGTTAGAGACTGTTAGTCTGACAGCACAGAGACTGTTAAAGATTGATAGCACAAAGACTGTTAGACTGATAGCCCAGAGATGGTTAGACTGATAGCCCAGAGACTGTTAGACTGATAGCCCAGAGATGGTTAGACTGATAGTCCAGAGACTGTTAGACTGATAGCACAGAGGGACCAGAGACTGTTAGACTGATAGCACAGAGACTGTTAGACTGACAGCACAGAGACTGTTAGACTGACAGCACAGAGACTGTTAGACTGATAGCAACAGAGACTGTTAGACTGATAGCACAGAGACTGTGAGACTGTTAGACTGAAAGCACAGATGGACCAGAGACTGTTAGACTGATAGCACAGAGACTGTTAGACTGACAGCACAGATACTGTTATACTGATAGCACAGAGACTGTTAGACTGATAGCCCAGAGACTGTTAGACTGATGTTAGACTGATAGCACAGAGGGACCAGAGACTGTTAGCCTGACAGCACAGAGACTGTTAGTCTGACAGCACAGAGACTGTTAGTCTGACAGCACAGAGACTGTTAAAGACTGATAGCACAGAGACTGTTAAGAATGACAGCACAGAGACTGTTAGCCTGACAGCACAGAGACTGTTAGATGATAGCACCAGAGATGGTTAGACTGACAGCACAGAGGCCCCATAGACTGTTAGACCGATAGCACAGAGGGACCAGAGACTGTTAGTCTGACAGCACAGAGACTGTTAGTCTGACAGCACAGAGACTGTTAGTCTGACAGCACAGAGACTGTTAAAGACTGATAGCACAGAGACTGTTAAGAATGACAGCACAGAGACTGTTAGCCTGACAGCACAGAGACTGTTAGACTGATAGCACAGAGACTGTTAGACTGACAGCACAGAGACTGTGAGACTGTTATATCTTATATCAGAGCAGAATGGACCAAGACATGTAACTGATAGAACAGAGACTGTTAGACTGACAGCAAAAGACTGTTATTACTGATAATCATCAGAGACGTTAGATGCTGATAGCCCGAGACTGTTAGACTGATAGCCCAAGACTGTTAGACTGAAGCCACAAGCTGACGCAGAGACTTTAGACTGACAGCAGTGCAGAGACTGTTAGACTGATAGCCGCAGAGACTGTTATACTGATAGTGTCACAGAGACTGTTAGTCTGACAGCACAGAGACGTTAGCTGACAGCACATAGACTGTTAAAGACTATAGTTGCACAGAGAGCTGTTAAGAATGAGCACACAGAACTGTAGGCCTGACAGCACATAGAGCTGTTAGACTGATATCACAGAGTACTGTTAGAAAGCTGATAGCACAGAGACTGTTGACTGATAGCATCAGAGAACTTTTAGACTGATTCCCATAGACTGTTAGAGCTGATAGGGCACATAGAGCTGTTGACTGATAGGCACAGGACTGTGAACGTTAGACTGATAGCATCAGATGGACCAAGAGACTGTTAGAGCTGCACGCACAGAGACTGTTAGACTGTAGGGCAGAGAGGGACGGCAGACTGTTAGAGACTGATAGCACAGGAATGTTAGACTGACAGCAGCAAGACTGTTAGACTGATATCCCCACGGGACGCAGAGGTTATACTGATTATCATCATAGGGACAAGAGACGTGTTTAGAGACTGATAGGTCACAGAGATGTTAGAGCTATCAGCACAGACTGTAGACTGCTAGGCCAGAGTGGTTAGACTGACAGCATAGGAGGCCCCATAGACGGTTAACTGATAGCCCAGAGGGACCGGGGCAGGGGTTAGACTGATAGGCAGCAGGACTGTTATAACTGATAGTGCAGCAGAGACTTTAGACTGATAGCACAGAGACTGTTAGACTGATACAGCAGGTGGACCAGAGACTTTAGACTGATGTGCAGCAGAGGACTGTTATGACTGATAGCACAGAGACTGTTAGACTGATAGCACAGATACTGTTAGAGCTGACCAGCACAGAGACTGTTAGATGATAGTCAGCAGAGACTGTTAGACTGATATCCGGGTACACAGACTTTATACTGCTATTGGCACAGAGGGACCATAGACTGTTAGACTGATAGCACAAGACTGTTAGAGCTGACTTCAGCAGAGACTGTTAGACTGATAGTCAGCATTGCATTAGGGACCGGAGACTTTATGACTTATAGCACAGAGAACTTTTAGACTGCTATCAGCAGAGACTGTAGACTGATATCACAGAGACTGTTAGACTGGTAGCACAGAGGGAGCCAGAGCCTGTTAGGCTGATATCAGATAGACTTGTTAGACTGATAGCAGCCGAGACTGTTAGAGGCGATAGGCACAGAGGGACACAGACTGTTAGACTGACAGCCACAGAGACTGTAGACTGATATGCACAGAGGGAGGGGGACGCAGAGACTTTTAGACGCTGATAGCACCTAGATGTTAGACTGATACACGCATTGCAGAGACTGTTAGACGATAGGCAAGAGTTTCGCAGAGACTGTTATACTGATAGCAGCAGAGACTGATTAGACTTACAAGTCATCATAGACTGTTAGGACTGATAGTCACAGAGGGGAGCCAGGAGACTGTTAGACTGATAGCACATCATACTGTTAGACTGATAGGCACATGAGACTGTTATACTTGTAGCGAGCATAGGGAGCGCGAAGACTTTCGGTTACTATATCACACATAGACGTTAGCTGATAGCACAGAGAATTGAGACTGATAGCACAGATACTGTTAGACTGATAGCACTAGAGGGAGGCTCAGAGACTGTTATACTGACAGGCACAAGACTGTTAGACTGATAGGGGCCCAGAGGGACATTAGACTGGTAGAGCTGGAGCACAAGACCGTTAGACTGATGGTGTCACAGAGACTGTTAGACTGATAGCCATAGAGCTGTTAGACTTGACAGGCACATAGACCTGTTAGACTGATGGCCGCAGATGGACATAGACTGTTATGAGACTGACAGTCAAAGACTGTTAGACTGATAGCAGCAGAGGGAGCCAGAGACTGTTGGATCTGATAGCACAGAGACTGTTAGACTGCCAGGCCAGAGCACTGTTAGACTGACAGCATGCAGCAGAGACTGTTAGACTGATAGCACAGAGGGACCAAGACTGTTAGACTGATCAGTTGCAGCAGAGACTGGTAGACTGACAGCACGAGAGCTTTAGACTGATCAGGCACATAGACTTTTAACTACTAGCACAGGAGACTGTTAGACTGACATGTCACCAAGACTGTAGGACTGATAGCCCAGTAGTGGACTCATATCTGTTTAGACTGATAAGCACAGGAGATGCTGTTAGACGGGGGATGATAGGCACAGAGTTGAGCCGATAGACTGTTCGACTTATAGTCACGAGACGGTAGACTGATTCACAGAGAGCTGTTATACTGATAGGCACAGAGTGCCCGAGACTGTAAGAACTATAGCCCAGAGACTGTTATACTGATTCACATATGACTTTAGACGTGATAGGCACAAGCGGTGGACGCAGAGACTGTTAGAGCTGATAGCACAGAGACTGTTAACTGACAGTCACAGAGACTGTTATGAGACGATAGCACAGAGACTGTTAGACGATAGCACATAGATATTAGACTGATAGGGGCACAGAGACTGATTAGACTGATAGCACAGAGGGACGCATAGACTGTTAGACAGGGATTATAGCACAAGAGACTGTTAACTGACAGCAGCAAGACTGTTAGACTGGCACAGCACAGGAACTGTTAGACTGACAGCCCACAGAGACTGTTAGACTGACAGCACATAGTAGACTGTTAGACTGATGCACAAGACTGTTAGACTGATAGCACAGAGAGCTGTTAGAGCTGATAGGGCCACATAGGACCATGAGACTGTTAGACTGATAGTCACAGAGCTGGTTAGACTGATAGGGGCACAGAACTGTTAGATTCTGACAGCTCAGAGACTGTTAGACTGATAAGCACGAGACTGTTATAATAACTGGTAGGCACAGGGGACCAGAGACTGTTCGGACTGATGGCACATAGACGCGTTGGGAAGGCTGTATAGGCAGCAGAGGGACCCATAGACTGTTATCTGAATAGCACAGAGAGCTGGTTAACTTGATAGCATCAGAGACTGTAGATTGATGGGCCGAGACTGTTAGCTGATATGGCACAGAGGGACCATAGACTGTTAGGACTGATCAGGCACATAGCTGTTAGACTGATAGGCAACAAGGGACGGCAGAGATCTGTTAGACTGATAGTCATCAGACACTGTTAGACTGATAGCAGCAGAGACTGTTAGACTGATAGCACAGAGACTGGGGTTAGACTGTAGCACAGGAGACTGTTATACTGGATAGCAGCATCGAGAGACTGTTAGAGCTGATAGTCACGATACTGTTAGACTGACAGCACAGAGACTGTTAACTGATAGGCACAGAGACTTTTAGACTGATAGGCACCAGAGGGAACTCAGAGAATTTTTTTTTTTTTTTTTTGCTGTTAGCACTGATAGCACATGAGACTGTTAGACTGATAGGCACAGAGACTGTTAGACTGGTAGGCACCGAGGGACCAGAGACTGTTAGGGCTATCAGGCACAGAGACTGTTAGACTGATAGCACAGAGACTGTTAGACTGATAGCACAGAGACTGTTAGAGCTGGAGCAGTGTCACAGAGGGGCCAGAGACTGTTAGGCTGATGAGCACAGATGACTGTTAGACTGATACCCAGAGTACTGTTTACTGATAGCACAGGGACTGTTAGACGGATAGCACAGAGGTACGCCAGAGATGTAGACTGACCACACAGAGCTGTTAGAGCTATAGGCAACAGAGTGAGCGCAGAGACTGTTTAGACTGATAGGGCACAGAGACGGTTAGACTGATAGCAGTGGGACAGAGACTGTTAGACTGATAGGCCAGAGACTGTTAGATCTGACAGCACAGAGACTGTTAGAGACTGATAGCGACAGAACTGTTAGACTGATAGGCACAGAGACTTTATAGCTGAATGGGGCAGCAGAGGGACTCATAGACTGTTGACTGATAGCACAGATACTTTAGACTCATGACAGTCAGCAGAGACTGTTAGACTGTATGTCCCAGAGGGACCACGACTTTAGACTGATAGTAAAAAACACAGAGGACTGTTAGACTTGATAGGGGGAACAGAGGGACCCAGAGACTGTTAGACTGATACCTAGGCGCCAGAGGGACCAGAGACTGTTAGCACTGATAGGGCAGCAGAGACTGTTGACTGATAGGCAGGGCCTAGGGACTGCAGAGACTGTTAGACTGAAGCACGAGACTTGTTAGACTGATAGCAGCATAGACTGTTAGACTGTATACAGCAAGAGGGAGTGGCCAGAGACTGTAAGAACTAAAATAAGATAGCCGAGAGACTGTTGAGACTGATAGCACAGAGACGTTAGACTGATAGCACAGAGGGACGCCGGAGACTGTTAGAACTGATAGTCACAGAGACTGTTAGACTGAAGCACATAGACTTTTAGACGATAGCACAGAGACTGTTAGACTGATAGCACAGAGACTATTAGACTGATAGTCATGCAGAGACTATTAGACTGATAGCACAGAGGGACGCAGAGACTGTTAACTGTAGTTCACCAGACTGTTAGACGGACTAGCACAGAGACCTGTTAGACTGACCAGCATCAGAGACTGTTAGAGCTGACACACATAGACTGTTGACTGAGAGGCACAGAGCTGTTAGATGATAGCAGCAGAGACTGTTAGACTTAATGATAGACAGAGACTCAGTTAGACTGACAGCAGCAGAGACTGTTAGACTGATAGCACAGAACTGTTGAGACTGGTAGCATCAGAGGGACCATAGACTGTTAGGCTGATAGCACAGATACTGTTAGACGATAGTCACAGAGGGACCAAGACTGTTAGCTGTAGCGCCCGAGACTGTTCGACTGATAGCACAGAGACTGTTAATATTGATAGGGGCTACAGAGACTGGTAGACTGATAGTGCAGCAGAGGTACAGAGACTGTTTAGAGCTGATCAGGCACAGAGACGTTAACTGATAGGCCTAGCACAAGTGGCCGCGAGACTGTTAGACGATAGACACAGACACTGTTAGACTTATAGCATCAGCAGACCGTTAGACTGCTCGGGCACAGAGACTGTTGACTGGATATGCACAGAGACGTTATATCTGAACACAGAGACTGGTAGACTGATAGTAGGGCAGAGACTGTTAGCTGACAGCATCAGAGTACGTTAGACTGATCGGCAGGGCGCAGAGACGGTTAGACTGATAGGGCACAGAGGGACGCAGAGACTGTTAGACTGATAGACAGCAGTTAGACTGTTCGACTGTAGCCACAGAACTGTTAGACTGATAGCACGGAGGGACCAGAGACTGTTATGCTGATAGCACAGAGACTGTTAGACTGAGCGGGCACAGAGACTGTTAGACTGATAGCATCAGAGACTGTTAGAGCTGGTAGCAGCAGAGGGACGCAGAGACTGTTAGGGCTGAGAGGCACAGAGATCTGTTAGAGCTGATATGCACAGAGACTTGTAGGACTTATAGGTCAGCAGGACTGTTAGACTGATAGCACCAGAGTGACGTCGGACGAGACGGTTATAACACTGACAGTCACTAGACTGTTAGAACTGGATATGCACACAGAGGGGACGGGGCAGAGACTTTCGATCGATGAGTCACAGAGACTGTTAACTGATAGCACGAGACTGTTAGACTGATAGCACAGAGATTGTTAGACTGACAGCACAGTATACTGTTAGACTGACAGCACAGAGACTGTAGACTGATTGCATAGAAATCAGAGGAGCCATAGAGCTGTTAGACTGACAGGCATCAGAGACTAATTTATACTGATAGGCATCAGAGGAGCTACAGAGACTGTTATGACGATAGCTAGCAGCGACTTTTAGACTGACAGGCAGCAGAGACTGTTAGACTGACAGTCATCAGAGCCTGTTTATACTGACATGCTCAGATACGGTAGACTGACAGCACAGAGAACTGTTAGGACTGATAGCAACATATGGAGCTCAGATACTGTTATAGGGTGGGGGGGGGGAACTGATAGCAGGCAGAGACTTTTAGACTGATAGCAGCAGAGACTGTTAGACTGATAGCACAGAGGGACGGCGAGACTGTAGACTGATAGCACAAGACTGTTAGCTGACAGTCATCAGAGACTGTTAGACTGATAGGCACAGAGACTTTAGACTGATAGCCCAGAGGGACCATGAGACTTTTAGAACGACGGCTGGCAGCAGCTAGACTGTTCAGACTGATAGCAGGCAGAGGGACCTGTAGACTGTTAGACTGATAGTCAGCAGAGACTGTTAGACTGACAGCACAGAGTACTGTAGAGCCTGATAGTCACAGATACTGTATGAGACTGATATGCCCAGAGGTACGCAATAGACTGTGAGAGCTGACAGCAGCAGAGACTGTTAGACTGATCGGGCACATAGGGACGGCAGAGACTTTTAGACTGATCTGCATCAGAGAATTTATGACTGATCGCAGCGCATAGACTGTTAGACTGAAGGGCACAAGACTGGTAGACTGACAGCACAGAGACTGTTGACTGATAGCACAGAGCCTGTTATTAGACTTGATAGCAGCATGAGGGACCCTAGTCCGAGATAGAGACAGTACCCATAGCGATCAGTTAGTCATTGTTACCCCGATGGTTTCTGCCACATCCTAAATCTCTATTCTCCAGCAGTGTTGGCTGTTGGCCAGAACTTGAAGGTGATGAGTTCCGGGTGTTTCTTCTTGAGGTGATCTTGACCTACGCTGTTGCGGGCCTGGCTGGACTGGATATCAGGCAACGCCTTCTGGACGCGATCGTCCCTCAGACCGTACATGTGGGTCGCTGTGATCAGGCAGGTACTTGTGAAACAAGGAACCATATTACATTAGAAAGCAGGAAGCAATTTTGGGCAATGTTAGTTCAAATCTATTAATGAAGGTAACCATTAGCGGATCAGGATAATCTTTCTGGTTTCATGTACTAAAACACACAATAGACCAACATATACATCGAACTGGTAATGTCCCCCCCCCCCGTCATCAAACTGCTATGGATGAGTTCAGATCTCTCTCTCTCCTCTCTCTACGTAGAGGCTGTCTCGCTGACCATTATCTCAGCTGACTATGGGCAGCACTGTTCATGGCCTTACAATCACTCAAATCAATGATTTTTTTTTACAAGGTCCCTTTTTGCATTCATCAGTTGTCACAAATGCGGTTTAAAGTACAGTTAACTGGCCCACCTGGGGAACATTCTCTTATTGTAACATGTAACTCACACTGGGAACATGTCTACCTATTGTAACAGTAACTCACAGCTGGGAAGCATATGTGTTTAGTGTAACCAGGTAACTCACGCTGGGGAACATGTCTCTATTGTAACAGGTTAACTCATCAAAGAGAAACGAAGAAAAAGAGAAAACACAAAAACACCTGGGGAAGCATGTGTTTTTGTAACAGTAACTCAGCGCTGGGGAATATGTGTTTATTGTAACATGTAACTCACCGGGGGATATGTGTTTATTGTAACAGGTAGCTCAGGCCTGGGGAATCATTGTCTCTATTGTAACGTAACTCCGGTGTACTCACGGCTGGGGAATCATGTCCTATTGTACAGGTAACAGTCACCTGGGGAACATGTCGCTAGTTGTAACGATGCTAACCAACTCACTGCTGGGGAAGCATGTCTCATTGTACAGGTACTCACTCCTGGGGAACATTTCTTCTATTGTAACAGGTAACTCACCTGGGAAGGGCATGTTTCTATTGTAATCAGGTAACTCCACGCTGGGAACATGTCTCTATTGTAACAGGTAACATTCACCTGGGGAACATGTCTCTATTGTTAACAGTAATCACCTTGGGAGGCATTAGTCTCGATTGTAGACAGTAACTGCACCTGGGGAACAGTCTCTATTTAGACAGGTACCTCACGCTGGGGACATGTCTCTATTGTATACAGGGTAACTCACGCTGGGGAACGTCTCTTATTGTAACAGGTAACTCACCTGTGGGAAGCATGTCTCTATTGTAACAGGTAACTCACCTGGGGAACATGTCTCTATTGTAAGCAGTTAATCAGCCTGGGGAACATGTCTCTATTGTAACAGGTAACTCATCCTTGGGAACATTGTCTCTATTGTAAGCAGGTAACATCCCCTGGGGAAGCATGTCTCTATTTGTAACCAGTAAGCTCACCTGGGACATGTCTCTATTGTAATCAGGTAACTCCCTGGGGAATCATGTCTCCGGTATTGTAACAGGTAGACTCACCTGGGGAACATGTGTTTATTGTAACATGTAAGCCTCACACTGGGGAACATGTCTCTATTGTTAACAGGTAACGTCAGCGGGCTGGTGAACATTGTCCTGGTCTCCTTAGACCTCATTACAGGGAAACATGGTGGGCTTCACTTCTGGTTTGTTGCTGCCACGTCTGGATGTTGTACGATCTCCTTCCGTCATCATCCGACATGTACTAGCTGATCAATCTCATCTGAACAGACAGACCGAGAAGAGTTACACAGCCATATAGTTTAAAACAGATCAATAGTTCTGGGTCAACTAGTGGCGGGGTTCCGCAATAGTTGTTTGCTTTCTGATCGAGCACCAATTGAGTTGTCTGTTGAGTCCACGAACGCCCATAAAAAAAAGAGAAATGGACATCATGGTGAGATGTTACCCCTGCAGTGACGCCACAGGTTGGCATCCCCTACTAGCTCACATTTTTTTAACCCTGAACTAGTGGTGAGTAGGGCTGTGGCGGGTCATGACATTTCTTCAGGCCGTGAGCTGTCAAGTGCAAATACCTGCCGGTCTCAACTGGTAAATACGGCTTTAATTAGCATAAACACATTTAGCATCCTCCTGTTCTTCCACACATAGCCTACAAGGTCCACTGATGCAAACCTATTGGAACATCTCTGGCATTTTAAAAAGTCTAATAAATCCAATGTAATATAAAGGCCTACACGGCATCACATATATGCGCATTATCGTCATGATATGAAACTAATTTAGATTTCAAAGAAGCAGAATAGCATACTCTAGTTGTCCTTATTTAGCTCTACGTCCTGATCTGGCTATGGCCAAGGGCTGTGGGGCTACATAACACTAGTTCATTTAGGCATCCAAGAATTACCGTGGCATTATTTTATTATGAAGAACGACAATCGAGCAAAGCTGAATAAAATACAAAGATGATATATTCTCCAAACGATTTGAGGGGTGGGCGCACATGCCTGCTGTGATGGAAAATGTTATGTTTTGCTTTCTAATAACCCATTTCTGTGTCCATTCCCGTGACTGATTGTAACGAATCTCACTATCATATCTGGCAATTTGGGCAGTACGTCCAAAACCTTGTTTTGAGACGTGAAATCATATCGTCTGTTTCAAGGTCTCAACTTAGAGAGAAGAAGGCCTTAGTAATGTATTGGTCGTTAGGTTATGACTGCACTCTTTCCTTCCCCAAACCGTTATATTGGATTATTAAAATTATGAATGCTGAATCAGTCTAAATCCTGCTATCAGTTAAGTTTCATAACCCGTTAGGCGCAAATATTATTTAGCAACTCAGTTTTTCACAATTCCTGACATTTACTCACTAGTAAAAATTCTCCATGTCTTAGGGTCAGTTATGAGTAGGATCACCCACTTATTTGACGAATGTGAAATTCGAATGAATAGTAGATGAGAATGATTTCTTTTCATGCTTTTATTCTTTTCATCACATTCCCAAGTGTGTCAAGAAGTTTACATAGCACTCAATAGTATTTGGTAGTGCATTGCCTTTAATTGTTTCACTTGGGTCAAACGTTCGGGGTAGCCTTCGCACAAGTGCTTCCCACAATAAAGTTGAGACTGTTAGACTGATAACAGAGGGACCAGAGACTGTTAGACTGATAGCACAGAGAGTAGACTGATAGCACAGAGGGACCAGAGATGTTAGATGATAGCACAGAGACTGTTAGGACTGACGAGACAGAGACTGTTAGACTGACAGCCACAGAGACTGTTTAGACTGATAGCACAGAGACTGTTAGATGAAAAAGAGGACTGGTTAGACTGATAGCACAGAGACTGTTAGATGATAGCACAGAGACTTTGCTATAGCAGGGGCCAGACTGTTAGACTGTAGCAAGAGTGTTGACTCAGAGAGCTGTTAGACTGAAGCACAGAGACTGTTAGACAATGACTGAGCAGAGGAGGGAAAACCAGAGACTGTTAGACTGATAGCACAGAGACTGTTAGACTGACAGCACAGAGACTGTTAGACTGATAGCACAGAGACTGTTAGACTGATAGCACAGAGGGACCAGAGACTGTTAGACTGACAGCACAGAGACTGTTAGACTGATAGCACAGAGGGACCAGAGACTGTTAGACTGATAGCACAGAGACTGTTAGACTGATAGCACAGAGACTGTTAGACTGATAGCACAGAGACTGTTAGACTGACAGCACAGAGACTGTTAGACTGATAGCACAGAGACTGTTAGACTGATAGCACAGAGGGACCAGAGTCCGAGAGAGAGACAGTACCCATACGATCAGTTAGTCAGTACCTCTCCACAGCAGAAATCTCTATTCCAGCAGTGTTGCTGTTGCCGAACTTGAAGGTGATGAGTTCTGGGTGTTTCTTCTTGGAGGTGATCTTGACCACGCTGTTGAGGGCCTGTCTGGACTGGATATAGGCAAAACCCTTCCTGGACGCGATCTCCCTCAGACAGTACATGTGGGTCGCTGTGATCAGCAGGTGACTGGTGAAACAGGAACCATATTACATTAGAAACAGGAACAATGTTGCATGTTAGTTCATCTAATTAATGAAGGTAACCATTAGCGGATCAGGGATAATCTTTCTGGGTTCATGTACTAAAACACACAATAGACAAGACAATATAAATAAGAAACTGGTAATGGCGTCATCAAACTGCTATGGATGAGTTCTCTCTCTCTCTCTACGTAGAGGGCTGTCTCCTGACCATATCTCACTGCTATGGATGAGTTCTCTCTCTCTCTACGTAGAGGGCTGTCTCCTGACCATATCTCACTGACTATGCAGCACTGTTGATGGCCTTACAATCAAATCAAATCTAATGATTTTTTTTTACTAAGCCCTTTTTACATCAGCAGTTGTCACAAAGCGCTTTACAGTTAACTGGCCTCACCTGGGGAACATGTCTCTATTGTAACAGGTAACTCACCTGGGGAACATGTCTCTATTGTAACAGGTAACTCACCTGGGGAACATGTCTCTATTGTAACAGGTAACTCACCTGGGGAACATGTCTCTATTGTAACAGGTAACTCACCTGGGGAACATGTGTTTATTGTAACAGGTAACTCACCTGGGGAACATGTCTCTATTGTAACAGGTAACTCACCTGGGGAATATGTGTTTATTGTAACAGGTAACTCACCTGGGGACAACCTGGGGAACATGTCTCTATTGTAACAGGTAACTCACCTGGGGAACATGTCTCTATTGTAACAGGTAACTCACCTGGGGAACATGTCTCTATTGTAACAGGTAACTCACCTGGGGAACATGTCTCTATTGTAACAGGTAACTCACCTGGGGAACATGTCTCTATTGTAACAGGTAACTCACCTGGGGAACATGTTTCTATTGTAACAGGTAACTCACCTGGGGAACATGTCTCTATTGTAACAGGTAACTCACCTGGGGAACATGTCTCTATTGTAACAGGTAACTCACCTGGGGAGCATGTCTCTATTGTAACAGGTAACTCACCTGGGGAACATGTCTCTATTGTAACAGGTAACTCACCTGGGGAACATGTCTCTATTGTAACAGGTAACTCACCTGGGGAACATGTCTCTATTGTAACAGGTAACTCACCTGGGGAACAGTCTCTATTGTAACAGGTAACTCACCTGGGGAACATGTCTCTATTGTAACAGGTAACTCACCTGGGGAACATGTCTCTATTGTAACAGGTAACTCACCTGGGGAACATGTCTCTATTGTAACAGGTAACTCACCTGGGGGAACATGTCTCTATTGTAACAGGTAACTCACCTGGGGAACATGTCTCTATTGTAACAGGTAACTCACCTGGGGAACATGTCTCTATTGTAACAGGTAACTCACCTGGGGAACATGTGTTTATTGTAACAGGTAACTCACCTGGGGAACATGTCTCTATTGTAACAGGTAACTCACCTGGGGAACATGTGTCCGGTCTCCTTGACCTCATTACAGGGAACATGGTGCTTCACGTCTGGCTTGTTGATCCACGTCTGGATGTTTACGATCTCCTTCCTGTCATCATCCGACATGGACGAGCTGTCAATCTCATCTGAACAGACAGACAGAGAGAGAGTTACAGCCATAGAGTTAAAACTAGATCAATAGTTAGGTCAACTAGTGCAGGGGTTCCCAATAGTTGTTGCTTTCTGATCCACCAATTGAGTTGTCTGTTGAGTCACGACCCCACATCAGGGTGAGAGGTGACCCCTGCCGTGACCCACAGGTGGGCACCGACCCACAGTTTGGGAACCACTGAACTAGTGGTGAGTAGGGCTGTGGCGGTCATGACATTTCGTCAGCCGGTGACTGTCAAGCAAATAACTGCCGGTCTCACGGTAAATGACCTTTAATTAACATAAAACACATTTAGCATCTCCTGTCTTCCACACATAGCCTACAAGCCACTGATGCAAACCTTTGGAACATCTGCATTTTAAAAAGTCTAATAAATCCATGTAATATAGCCTACACCATCACAATATATCCATTATCGTCATGATATGAAACTAATTTATATTTCAGAAGAACAGAATAGCATACTCTGAGTTGTCCTTATGTTACGTCCTGATCTGGCTATGCCAAATGGCTGTGGGCTACACTAGTTCATTTAGCAGACAAGAATTCCGTGGCATTATTTTATAGTATGAAGAATACAATCGAACAAAGCTGAATAAAATAAAAATGATATATTCTCCAAACGATTTGAGGGAGTGCGCACATGCTGCTGTGATGGAAAATGTTATGTTTGTGCTTTTCTAATAACCAATTTCTGTGTTCATGCAAGTGACTGATTGAACGAATCCTCACTATCAGTATCTGCAATTTGGCAGTACGCCAAGAACCTTGTTTTGAGACTGAAATAATATCTCTGTTTCAAGGTCTCAACTTAGAGAGAAGAAGCCTTGAAGTATTGGTCGGTCACATGCATGCACCAAACGTTATATGATTAATTAATTATGAATGCTGAATAAGCTAAATCATGCCTACAGTTGAAGTTTACATAAACCTTAGCCAAATATATTTACAACTCAGTTTTTCACAATTCCTGACATTTAACACTAGTAAAAATTCCCTGTCTTAGGTCAGTTAGGATCACCACTTTATTTTAAGAATGTGAAATGTCAGAATAATAGTAGAGAGAATGATTTCTTTCAGCTTTTAATTCTTTCATCACATTCCCAGTGTGTCAGAAGTTTACATACACTCAATTAGTATTTGGTAGCATTGCCTTTAAATTGTTTAACTTGGGTCAAATGTTTCAGGTAGCCTTCCACAAGCTTCCCACAATAAGTTGGGTGAATTTTGGCCCATTCGTCCTGACAGAGCTGGTGTAACTGAGTCAGGTTTGTAGGCCTCCTTGCTCGCACACGCTTTTTCAGTTCTGCCCACAAATGTTCTATAGGATTGAGGTCAGGGCTTTGTGATGGCCACTCCAATACCTTGACTTTGTTGTCCTTAAGCCATTTTGCCATAACTTTGGAAGTATGCTTGGGGTCATTGTCCATTTGGAAGACCCATTTGCGAACAAACTTTAACTTCTTGACTGATGTCTTGAGATGTTGCTTCAATATATCCACATAATTTTCCTTCCTCATGATGCTATCTATTTTGTGAAGTGCACCAGTCCCTCCTGCAGCAAAGCACCCCCACAGCATGATGCTGCCATCCCCGTGCTTCACGGTTGGGATGGTGTTCTAGCCTATAGAAAGCTGATGGGATCCTCATCTTTTTAATAGAGGCCATCACTCTGTTTTGTCATGCGATTGCATAGCCTATAGACGTTGCAACATGAGCACGTGGGCTCTCATGAAGTGTTGGATGATATTTTCGAATACATTTGCATTGATGTCAGAGTGATTAGAGGGACAATAGAGTGCTGAGTACCAGGCAGGTAGCAAGTTTGGTAGGCTACTAACAGTGGTGTAAAGTACTTAAGTAAAAAATACTTTAAAGTACTACTTAAGTCGTTTTTTGGGGTACCTGTACTTTACTATTTATATGTTTGACTATTTTCACTTTTACTCCACTACATTCCTAAAGAAAATAATTTACTTTTTACTCCATACATTTTCCCTGAAACCCAAAAAGAACTTGTTACATTTCGAATGCTTAGCAAGACAGGAAAATGGTCCAATTCACGCACTTATCAAGAGAACATCCCTGGTCATCCCTACTGCCTCTGATCTGGCGGAATCCCTAAACACAAATGCTTAGTTTGTAAATTATGTCTGAGTGTTGGAGTGTGCCCCTGGCTATCCGTAAATTTAAAAAACAAGAAAATCGTGCCGTCTGGTTTGCTTAATATAAGGAATTTTAAATGATTTATCATTTTACTTTTGATACTTAAGTATATTTTCGCAATTACATTTACTTTTGATACTTAAGTATATCTAAAACCAAATACTTTTAAACTTTTACTCAAGTAGTATTTTGCTGGGTGACTTTCACTATTACTTGAGTCATTTTCTATTAAGGTATCTTTACTTTTACTCAAGTATGACGATTGGGTACTTTTTCCACCACTGGCTACTAATGACCATCATCAGCATCAGAGCTTGGAAAAGCCTAGTTACCGTGACTAAACGGTCACGTGGAATTTGACTGCCTTCATGACTCGTGACCAGCCGGTGTGGCGGTAATACGGTCACCGCAACAGCCCTAGCTGTGAGTCAGGTCTACAGATGGAGAGGAGAACCGGTCTGAAGGAAGGACTGATTGGGGTTCCAGGGTTGTACTAGTATTGTACTAGTTTTGTACTAGTATTGTATTATTGATTGTAGTACTGTAGTATTGTAGTGGTACTTAAGTATTATAGTAGTACTTATTGTAGTAGTAGTGTAGTTTGTATTAATATTGATTGTAGCACTGTAGTACTAATGTAGTAGTATTGATTGTTGTATTACTGTAGTAGTATTGATTGTAGTAGTACTGTAGTAGTATTGATTGTAGTAGTACTGTAGTAGTACTGATTGTAGTAGTGTAGTAGTATTGATTGTAGTAGTAGAAGTAGTATTGATTGTAGTAGTGTAGTAGTAGTGATTGTTGTAGTACTGTAGTAGTATTGATTGTGGTAGTGTAGTAGTATTGATTGTTGTAGTGTAGTAGTAGTGATTGTTGTAGTACTGTAGTAGTATTGATTGTGGTAGTGTAGTAGTATTGATTGTAGTGTGTAGTAGTTGTTGTAGTAGTACGTATGATTGCTTGTAGTTAGTAGTTTAGTGTATAGTATTGATTGTAGTATGTAGTAGTATTGATTGTAGTAGTGTAGTAGTATTGATTGTTGTAGTACTGTAGTATGTTTGATTGTAGTAGTAGTAAGTAGTATTGATTGTGTGTAGTGTAGCTGTAGTAGTATTGATGTTGTAGTATGTAGTATTGATTGTAGTACGTGTAGTAGTATATTGATTGTTGTAGTACTGTAGTAGTATTGAGTTGTGTAGTACTTGTATATGTATTGATTGTTTGTAGTACTGTATAGTATTGATGTTGTAGTATGTAGTATATTGATTGTAGCTAGTACATGTAGTAGTATGATTGTGTAGTACTGTAGTAGTATTGATTGTAGTATGTTGTATTGATTGTAGTAGTACGTAGTAGTATTGATTGTAGTAGTGTAGTAGATATGATTGTGCTGTAGTATAATGTAGTAGTATTGATTGTTGTAGTACTGTAGTAGTATTGATTGTAGTATTACTGTAGTAGTATTGATTGTAGTAGTAGAATTAGTATTGATTGTTGTAGTACTGTAGTAGTATTGATTGTTGTAGTACTGTAGTAGTATTGATTGTAGTAGTACTGTAGTAGTATTGATTATAGTAGTACTGTAGTAGTATTGATTGTAGTAGTGTAGTAATATTGATTGTAGCACTGTAGTACTAATGTAGTAGTAGTGATTGTAGTAGTGTAGTAGTATTGATTGTTGTAGTACTGTAGTAGTATTGATTGTAGTAGTAGAAGTAGTATTGATTGTAGTAGTACTGTAGTAGTATTGATTGTAGTAGTGTAGTAGTATTGATTGTAGTAGTGTAGTAGTATTGATTGTTGTAGTACTGTAGTAGTATTGATTGTAGTAGTAGAAGTAGTATTGATTGTAGTAGTATTGATTGTTGTAGTGTAGTAGTATTGATTGTTGTAGTACTGTAGTAGTATTGATTGTAGTAGTGTAGTAGTATTGATTGTAGTAGTGTAGTATTGATTGTAGTACTGTAATAGTATTGATTGTAGTAGTACTGTAGATGTATTTAATTAATTATTAATATGCCATTTAGCAGACGCTTTTATCCAAAGCGACTTACAGTCATGCTTGCATAAATTTTTGTGTATGGGTGGTCCCGGGGATCGAACCCACTACCTTGGCGTTACAAGCGCCGTGCTCTACCAGCTGAGCTACAGAGGACCACAATTTCACAGTAGTTACCTGTATCATACTCTTCCTCATCACCGATGCTGAACACTGGCTTCACTCCTCTGTAAGGTTTTCCAACCCGGTCACTACTGCTCACATGTCTGTTATATAGAAGAGACAAACAAGTCAGACAGGGTTGTTCTTCATTCCTGCCACCCAACATGACACACGCACAGCCACACGCACAGCCACACGCACAGCCACACGCACAGCCACACCCACAGCCACACCACAGCCACACCACAGCCACACCCACAGCCACACCCACAGCCACACCCACAGCCACACCCACAGCCACACCCACAGCCCATCTGGGATTAGTCAGGCAGCTATGCAATGTTACTGTTAGAGGAAGAAGAAATCAGTTAAAGCAGTGGTTCTACAATTACAGCATATTATTAGTGGTGATATCTATATAGATATATATCCAGGGAAACAGTGAACCATAGACCTGGTTATCACCTTGGAGAACAGTGAACCATAGACCTGGTTATCACCTTGGAGAACAGTGAAATAGTATAACATACTAAAAGTGAATGTCCACGCAAACAGTGGCGAGGCAAAGATCCAAGATCCACTATAGACTACTCATATAGTTAGACTAGAAAGAGCGACAGTGACCTACAGACAGTGACTACAGATAGTGACCTAAAGACAGTGACCTACAGACAGTGACCTAAAGACAGTGACCTACAGATAGTAACTACATATCAGAGCGAGTAGCTCCAGTGTTGACACATGGATAAGAGCTGTAGGTAATACGTGGAAGCATAGAGATACAGTGATCAGAGAGCAGTACTTCATCACGGAGCCAGCGTGTGGACTGGAGACATGGTGTGGGGATAGGAGCAGTGTGATAGGGGACATGGTGTGAGGATAGGAGCAGTGTGATAGGGGACATGGTGTGGGTAAGGATAGGCATTTTGGGGTGGGGGCATGGTGTTAGGATAAAAGGGGAAATGTGATAGGGGAAAATGGTGTGAGGGGTAGGAGCAGTGGGGATGGGGACTGGGTTAGGGGAAAAGGGCAGTGTGAAGGGGGCATGGTGAGGATAGACAGTGTGTTTGGGGGCATTGGGTGAGGATAGGAAACAGGTGATAGGGGACAAAGGGGTGGGGAGGGGTAGGAGAAATGTGATTTGGGGACATGGTGTGAGGGTGGCAGTTTTATAGGGGACATGGGGTTTTGGGGTGGAGCAGTGGGGATAGGGGACATGTTTTGAGGATAAGGGGCCGTTGATAGGGGGAAAAGGTGGGGGAGGATTAAAACATTTTGGGTAGGGGACATGGTGTGGGAAAGGGTAGGAGCTTTTGATGGGGACTGGGGTTTTGGGTGGAGCAGTGGGGATAGGTGACTGGTTTGGGGTGGGGCATTTTGATGGGGCCCTGGGGTTAGGATGGGGCAGTGTGTAGGGGACAAAGGTGGGATTGGGGCATTTTGAAGGGGGAAAGGTGTGGGATAGGAACAGTGGGATAGGGGACATGGTGTGAGGGGAAGGGGCATGTGATGGGGGCTGGTGTGGGAAAAGGGTAGGCCCGTTTTGATAGGGGACAAAAGGGGTTTTTAAAAGGGCCCCCGTTATGGGGACATGGTTTAGGATAGGGCCCTTGGGGATAGGGGCTGGGGGGGGGGATAGGGCAGTGTGGGTAGGGGCCCTGGTGTGGGGGGTAAGGGGTTGGGGCAAATGTGATAGGGGACATGGGGGGGTGGGGTTTAAGGGGAAAGGGGCGTTGTGGGGGGGGGACATTTTTGTGAGGGTAGGGCAGTTTTGATAGGGGGCATGGTGTGGGGGATAGGGGCAGTGTGATAGGGGGCATGGTTTGGGGGAAGGAACATGGATGGGACCTGGTTTGAGGGTAGGACATGTTTTAGGGGGCTGGGGTGGGAAAAAAATAGGAGCAGTGTGATTGGGGACATGGGGTGGGTGACAGTGTGATAGGGGGCCTTTGGGGGAGATAGGGCGTGTGAAAGGGGGTATGGTGGGGGGTTTAAAATAGGAGCATGGTGATCGGGGGGATTGGGGTTTTTGGGTTTTTAAACAGTGTTATAGGGGACATGGTGGGATAAAGGGGGCAGTGTGAAAAGGGGACTGGTGTGGGACAGGAAGACATGTGATAGGGGGCTGGTTTGGGATAGGACATGTGGGTGGGGAATGGGTGAGGAAGGGGCATTGGGTGGGGAAAATGGGGTAGGATAGGGCCCTTTTGGGTAGGGGACATGGGGTGAGGATAGGGCCTGTGATAGGGAATTGGTTTTGGGGGATAGGAGGGAGTGTGATAAAGGGGGGATGTGTAGGATAGGAGCCGTGTGATAGGGGGCATGGTTTGGGTAAGGAAGAGGCCCCTGGGATAGGGGGCCCTGGTGTGAGGATAGGAGCAGTGTGATAGGGGACATTGGGGTTTAGTAAGGTAAAGGGCATGTGAAAAGGGGGCATTGGGGGGGGGGATAGGGGCCCGTTTGATAGGGGGCCTGGTTGGGATGGGCAGGGGTGATAAGGGGGGTGGGGTTAGGATAGGACAGTGTGATAGGGGACCCTGGGGTTGGGGAAGGAAGGAGCAGAGGGAAGGGGGCCCCGGGGTTTTAGGATAGGGGGATGTTATAGGGGACTGGTGTTTAATGGGCATTTTGATATGGAAAAGGTTGAGGGTAGGAGCATTTTGATAAAGGGGGCAGGTGTGGGGAAGGATGAGGGTGGGGTAGGGGCTTGGGGTTTTAGGATAAGGGCAGAGTGTGGGGACATTTGGGGTTAGGGTTGGGGCATTGTAGGGGACAGGGTGGTAAGGGTAGGGGCAGTGTGATGGGGACATGGGGGTTGGGGAAGGATGAGGGGTGGGGATAAGGGGCATGGTGTGGGTAGGACCGTGGGGAAAAGGGGCCCTGGTGTGGGTAAGGGGGGGAACGTGTTTATAGGGGGCATGGTTGGGGAGGATAGGAGCATTTTGATGGGGACATGGTGTTGGGGAAAAGGGTAAGCAGTGTGATAGGGGGCATGGGGTTAGGATAGGGGCAGTGTGATTGGGGGCTGGTTTTGGGTTTAAAGGGGAAAAGCCCCTTTTTGATAGGGGGCAAAGGTGTGGGTAAGGATAGGAACGTGTGGGAAAGGGAAAATGGTTTTTAATAGGAGCATGTGATTTTTGGGGGTGGGGGTTGGGAGGTAGGAAACCCCCGTGATAGAGAAGGTTTTGGGGGAAGGATAGGGCATTTTTATGGGACCTGGTGTGGGATTGGGGCAGTTTTGAAAAGGGGCATGGGGTGGGTAAGGGTAGGAGCAGTGTGGGTAGGGGACATGGGGTGGGGAAGGATGGAAACAGTGTGATGGGGGGCTGGGGTGGGAAGGGAAAAGGAGGGATTGGAAACGGGGGCCATGGTTTGAGGATAGGGGCAGTGTGATAGGGGACATTGGGGTGGGGATAGGAGCATTTTGATAAGGGGGCATGGTTTTTAGGATAAGGGGCATTTTTGATAAGGGGGGCCTGGTTTTTAGGATGGAAACAAATGTGATAGGGGACATGGGGGGAAAGGGTAGGGGCATTTTGATTGGGGGCATGTGTGGGGAAAAATAGGGAAACAATGTGATGGGGACAGGTGTGGGTAAAGGGTAGGACGATTTATAGGGGACATGGTGTGAGGGTAGGGAAACATTTTGATAGGGACCTGGGTGAGGGTTGACCGTGTGATAGGAACATGGTGTGGGGATAGGAAACAATTTTTAGGGGGCCAAGGGGTTTTTGGGTGGAGATGTGATAGGGACATTGGGGTGGGGAAAGGAAAGGAGCAATGAAGGGGACATGGTGTGAGGGTGGGGCAGTGTGATAAAAGGGACATGGTGTGGGGGAAAGGGTAGACCCTGTGATAGGGACATGGGGGGAATTTGGAAACGTGTATAGGGGAAAATGTGTTGGGGAAGGATAGGAGGGAGTGTTTTTGGGGGAAAAGGTTTTTGGGGGAAGGGCAGTTTTGATAGGAGACATGGTGTGAAAGGGTGGAGCAGTTTGATTGGGGCCCTGGGGGGAGGATAGGACATTTGATAGGGGACATTTTTGTGAGGGTAGGAGCCCTGTTTATAGGGGGCATGGTGTGGGGTTTAAAAAGGAGCAGTGTGTAGGGACCTGGTTGAGATGGACATGGGGATAGGGGGGCATGGTGTGGGTAAAGTAGGACAGTGTGAAAAGGGGGCCTGGGTGAGGATAGGGGCAGTGTGATAGGAGACCTGGTGTAGGAAAGGGGCAGGGGATAGGGGCTGGGGGAGGGGTGGAGGGATTTTGAAGGGGACATGGGTGAGGGGTCGGAGCCGTGTGAAAGGGGACATGGGGTGGGTAAGGATAGGGGCATGTTATAGGGGCCCTGGTGTGGGATAGGAGGGAGTGTTGGGGGCTTTTTGGGGGGGGGAATAAAGGGGCAGTGTGATAGGGGACTGGGGGTGAGGATGGAGCCTTTTTGAAGAAAATGGTGTGAGGATAGGAGCAGTGGATAGGGGGCATGGTTGAGGATGGAGCATGTGATAGGAACCCTGTGTGAGGATAGGAGCGTTATGGGTACATGGTGTGGGGATGGAAACATTTGAAGGGGGGGAAAAGGTGTGAGGATAGGGGCAGTGTGATGGGGGACTGGTTGGGTTAAAGGGTAGGAAACATTGGGGTTTTGGGGCCCTTGGGGGGGTAAGGTAGGAGCAGTGTGAAAAGGGGCCCTGGTGGAGGTAGGGCATTGGGTAGGGGCATGGTTGAGGATAAAGGGGCAGTGTTAAGGGGACATTTGGGGTTGGGGAAGGGTGGAGCAGTGGATAGGGGACATGGGGTGGGTAAGGGAAAGGGCATGTTATGTTGGCCCTGGGGGGTGGGGGAAGGATAGGGGCAGTGTGATAGGGGGACCTGGGGTGAGATAAAAGGGGCAGTGTGTGGGGGCCGGGGTTTGGGGAAGGTTTGGAGCCCCCTGATAGGGGGCCCTGGTTTGGGGCCCGGGTAAGGGGGCCGTGTGATGGGGGCATGGTGTGGGTAAAGGATAGGACAGTGTGATAGGGGGCTGGGGTGGGATAGGAGCATTTTGATAGGGGAAAATGGTGGGATAGGAGGGAGGGGAAAAGGGGGCATGGTTTAGGATAGGGCAGTTGATAGGGGAAAAGGGGTGAGGTAGGGGCAGTGGTAGGAGAACATGTGGGGAGGGTAGGAACATGTGGGTGGGGAAAAACGTTGGGATAGGAGCAGTGGGGATAGGGGACATGGTGTAGGGGAAAAGGGGCAGTGTGATAGGGGCCTGGTGTTTGGGAAAGGGTAAAGGGGCATGTGATAGGGACATGGTTGGGTAAGGGTAGGGGCAGTGGGGAAAAGGGGAATGGGTTTTGGGTAAAGGGTAAAACATTGGGGATAGGGGGATGGTGTAGGAAGGAAAAAGTTGATAGGGGGCATGGTGTGAGGGGAAGAAACCAAATGATAGGGGAAATGGTTGGGGGGAAAATAGGAGCATGTGATAGGGAATTGGGGTGGGTAAGGATAGGGGCAGTGTGATTGGGAAAATGGTGTGGGTAAGGGTAGGGCCCGTGTGGGTAGGGGACTGGTTTTGAGGGTAGGAGCAGGGGTGATAGGGGAAAATGGTTGGATAAGGAGCGTGTGATAGGGGAAAATTGGGGGGGTTTAAAGGGTAGGACAGTGTGATAGGGACCCGGTGTGAGGAAGGGGCAGTGTGATAGGGGCCTGGTTGAGGTAGGGGAGTGTGAAAAGGGGACATGGGGTGAGGGTGGGGCATGTGTGGGGGCCCTGGTGTGGGGAAAGGGTAGGGGGCGTGGTGATAAGGGGGCATTTTTGTGGGAAGGGTAGGGGCAGTTTTGATAGGGGACATGGTTTTGGGGGAAGGAATTTGGGCAGTTTGGGGAGACCTGGTGGGGGGGAGGTAGGACATGTGATAGTGGGCATGGGGTAAAAAAAAGGGGGAAATGTATGGGGGCATGGTTTTGAGGGTGGCACATTTTGATAGGGGGCATGGTGGGGGGTAATAGGCCAATTTTTGATGGGGGCTTGGGGTGAGGATTGGGGCATGTGATAGGGGGCTTGGTGTGAGGGTAAAAGGGGCAGTGTGATTTTGGGGACATGGGGTGAGGATAGGAGCAGTGTGGGTGGGGACTGGGGGTGGGGTGGAGCCTGTGATAGGGGGGATGGTTTGAGGATGGAAACAGTGGGAAAAGGGGGCATGGTGTGGGGTAGGAGCCTTGATAGAGAATTGGGGTGAGGGTAGGCATGTGATGGGGAATGGGGGTTAGGATAGGACATTTTGATAGGGACCCTGGTGGGGGAAAAAAAAGAGCATTTTGATAGGGGACATGGTGTGAGGATGGACAGTTTTATAGGGACATGGTTTTTTAAGGATTTGGAGCAGTGTATAGGGACTGGTTTTGGGTAAGGGTAGGGGCGTGTGAATGGGGACATGGTTGAGGAAAAAGCAGTTTGATGGGGGCAGGGTGGAGGGTAGGGGCAGGGGGTAGGGGGCCTTGGGGGGGTAAGGATGGACCCTTTTGGGTAGGGGACCCTTGGGGTGAGGAAAAGAGCAGTGTGATAGGGGCATGGGGTGAGGAAAAGGGGCGTGGAAAAGGGGGCTGGGGGTTTAGGATAAAGGAAACATTTGGGGATAGGGGAAAATGATGTGAGGATAGGAGGGAGTGTGATAGGGGCCCTGGGGGTAGGAATGACAGTGTGAAGGGGGCATGGTGGGGATAGAGCATGTGATAGGGGCATGGTGTGGGTTGGAGCGTTTTGATTGGGGGAAATTTTGGGGATGGAACATGTGATAGGGGACATTGGGGTGAGGTTAAAGGAAACAAATTTTATAGGGGACATTTTGTGGGGATAGGAACAGGGTTTAAAAGGGGACATTTTGAAAGGGTAGGGCGTGTGATAGGGGCATGGTTTTATGATGGGGCATTTTTTAAAAGGGGACCCTGGTGGGGAGGATAGAAAAGTGTGATAGGGGACAAAGGTGTGAGGTTGGAGCAGTGGGGTAGGAGACCCCTGGTGTGGGGAAAGGGTAGGAGCAGTGTGATTGGGGCATGGTGTGAGGATGGAGCAGGTGTAGGAGACTGGTGTGGGATGGGAAACTTGGGGATAGAGACAGGGTGACATAGGGGGGCAGTGTGTAGGGGCCCTGGGGTGGGTAAAAATAGGAAACATGTGATAAGGGGGCTGGGTGGGTAAAAAATAGGACAGTGTGAAAAGGGACCCTGGTGTTTAGAAGGGGCCAATGTATAGGGGGCAAAGGTGGGGAGGATGGAGGGGTGTATAGGGAAAATGGGGGTGAGGGTAGGAGCAGTGTGATAGGGGACATTGGGGTGAGGGTAGGGGCAGTGTATAGGGGGCATGGTTGAGGGGTAGGAATTGTGTAGGGGGCATGGTTTTTTGGGGAAGGGGTGGAACAGTGGGGATAGGGGCCTTTGGGGTGGGAAAATTGAAGGTATAGGGGACTGTGGGGGGGGTAGGGCAGTTGGAAAAGGGGAAAATGGTGTTTGGGAAGGGTGGGGCAGTGTGAAGGGGGGTGGTGGGAGGGTAGGAAACATTTTGAAAAGGGGACATGGTGGGGGAAAGGGTAGGAACATTTGATGGGGACGGGGTGAGGAAAGGAAAAGTGTGAAAAGGGAATGGGTGAGGATTTGGGGCATGTGATGGAACCCCTGGTGTGGGGAAAACCACTCCATTTCCAAATGCCCCCTGATTCCCCAAAGGGTTTTAAAAGGGACAAAAGCAGGAAGGACGGGGCAACAGGGACCAAGTCACATCTGCTGGGAAAAGGTCTTACCTTTTGGGACCCCCCCTTTTCCCGGCCAGGGGGAGTGGGAAAAAATTTTTAGCAAGGGGGTACACAAGGCAGAGGGGTGAAAGGGGTTAAAATTTGGTCAGCCCATGAGGGGTTAAAATTTTTGGGACAGCAGGGGGGTTAATTTAAAGGGACAACGATTAAAGGGGGGTTAAAATTTAAGGGGAAAAGCAATGAGGGGGTTAAAATTAAAAGGGCCCCCCTTTAGGGGTTAAAAATTTAAAGGGAAAAGGGGATGAGGGTTTAAAATTTTAAAAAGAGAGAGGGGGGTTTAAAATTTAAACACCAATAGGGGGTTCAATTAAGGCACAATTAATAGGGGGTTAAAAATTAAGGCCATGAGATAGGGGGTTTTTAAATTTTGGCACAGATGAGGGGGTTTTAAAATTTAAAGGGACAGCAAGGGGGTTAAATTTTGGCCAACGTGAAAGGGGTTTTAAATTTAAAGGGAAAATGAATGAGGGTGGGGTTAAATTTTAAGGGACACGATAGGGGGTTAAATTTAAAAAACCCCGCAATGAAAGGGGGTTTAAAATTTAAGGGACAACCCCTGAGGGGGTTTATTAAGGCAAAAATGAATGGGGGTTTTAAAAAAAGGCCCAGCGATGAGGGGTTAAAATTAAGGCACAATGGAAAGAGGGGGGTTTAAATTTAAGGGGCCCGCAATGAGGGGTTTTTTAAGGCACAGCGATGAGGGGTTTCCCAAAAAGGGGACAAAAGATTGAGGGGGTTAAAAATTAAGGGCCCCCAATGGGGGGGTTCAATTAAAAGGCCCAAAAGAAAATGGGGGGTTAAATTAAGGCACAGCGATGAGGGGTTAAATTAAGCCAACGAGAGGGGGTTAAAATTTGGGGACAAAAGTAGGGGGTTAAAATTAAGGGACAGCAATGAGGGGGTTTTTTTAAGGCAAAAACGATGAGGGTTAAAATTAAAGGGACAAAGGAAAGGGGGTTCCCAAATTTAAGGGGCCCTGAATGAGGGGGTTTAAAAAAAGGCCAGGATGAGGGGTTAAATTAAAGGGACAAAGGATGAGGGGGGCAATTAAAGGGAAGCAATTAGGGTTCAAATTAAGGGACAATGAGAAGGGGGGGGAAATTTAAGGGACAGCCAAAGAGGGGTTAAAAATTAAAAGGCCCCGATGAGGGTTTCCCTTTTAAAGGCCCCCAAAGGAAAGAGGGGGTTAATTAAGGGACAAAAGATAAGGGGGGAAAAAAAAGGGACAATTTTTATGAGGGGGGTTTTTAAAGGCCAGCAAAGAAGGGTTAATTAAAGGGGCAAAGAGATTGGGGGGTTAATTTAAGGGACCGCATGAGGGGTTAAAATTTAAAGGGAAAAATGAGAGGGGGGGTTAAATTAAAGGGCCCGCAAAGAGGGGTTAAAATTTAAGGGACCGCGATGAAAGGGTTTAAATTAAAGGGAAAAATGAGATAGGGGGTTAAATTTGGCCCCGCAAAGAGGGGTTCCCAAATTTAAGGGACAAAGAATGGGGGGGGTTTTAAAAAAGGGATAAAAAAATTGGGGTTAAAATTTAAAGGGACATGAGAAAGGGTTTATTTAAAAGACAAGGGGGGGGTTTAAATTTTTAAAGGGACAAGGGGAAAGAGGGGGTTAAAAAAGGCCCAAAATGAGGGGGGTTAAAAAAGGCACAAAGTTTTGGGGGAAATTAAGGCACAAAGAATGAGGGGGGTTTAAAATTTAAAGGGACAGCCCTTTAAGGGTTAATTAAAGGGGCAATAATTAGGGGGGTTTAAAATTAAAGGGACCGCGATGAGGGGTTTTTTTAAGGCCCCCTTTGGGTGAGGGGTTAAAATTAGGCACGCAATGAGGGGTTTTTTTTTTGGCCCCGCGATGAGGGGTTCAATTAAGGCACAATGAGATGAGGGGGTTAAAATTAAAGGGACGCAAAAAGGGGTTTAAATTTAAAGGGACAATGAGATGAGGGGGGTTAAAAATTTAAGGGACAATGATTAAAGGGGTTTAAATTAAGGCCCAAAGGGGAAAGAGGGGGGTTAAAATTTTGCCATGAATGAGGGGGTTCCCTTGGCCAATGGGTGAGGGGGGGTTAAAATTAAAGGGACCAAAATAAAGGTTTAAAATTAAGGGACAATGATAGGGGGTTTTAAGGCACGCAAAGAAGGGTTTTAAATTAAGGCGCAATGGGGATTAGGGGGGTTTAAAATTAAAGGGACGCGTGAGGGGTTTTAAAAAAGGCACAATGAATGAGGGGGTTAAAAAAGGCACAAACAAAGAGGGGTTAAAATTAAAGGGACAGCGATAGGGTTTTAAATTTAAAGGCCCCCATGAGGGGGTTTAAAAAAGGCACCCCCAATGAGGGGTTCAAATTTAAAAGGGACAAAGAGATAGGGGGTTTTAAAATTTAAAATCCCCCAAAGAGGGGGTTTAATTTAAGGGACAAAGAATGAGGGGTTAATTAAGGCTAAAATTAGGGGGTTTAAAAAAAGGCACCGCAATGAAAGGGTTTAAAAATTAAAAGGCCCCCTGGATGAAAGGGGGGTTTAAATTTAAGGGATGCGATAGGGTTAAAATTTAAAAAACAATTAGATGAGGGGGTTAAATTAAAAGGGACAAACAATGAGGGGGTTTAAAAAAAGGGCCCCGATGAGGGTTTAATTAAAGGGACAACGATAGGGGTTTAAATTAAGGCACAGCAAAAGAGGGGGTTTAATTAAAAGGGACATGAGATGAGGGGGTTAAATTTAAAGGCCCCGGTTTGGGGGGGAAATTTAAAGGGACAACGATGAGGGGTTTTAAATTAAGGGACAAAAGATGGGGGTTAATTAAGGCACAGCAAAGAGGGGTTTAAAATTTAAAGGGCCCCCGTGAGGGGTTAAAATTTAAAGGGACAAAGGGAGGGGTTCAATTTAAAGGCCCAAAGAGATTTAGGGGGGTTTAAATTTAAGGGCCCCATGATGGGTTAAATTAAAGGGAAAAATTAGTGAGGGGTTTTTTTAAGGCACAGCAATGAGGGGTTTTAAATTTAAAGGGACAATGAGAGGAGGGTTTTAAATTTAAAACACAATGAGGGGTTAAAATTTGGCACAGCGTTTAGGGGTTCCAAATTTAAGGGGACAATGAAGAAAGGGGGGTTTAAAATTTAAGGGACAACCCATAAGGGGGTTAAAATTTGCACAATTAATGAGGGGGGTTAAATTTAAGGGCCCCAATGAAGGTTTTTAAATTAAAAGGGGGCAATGAATGAGGGGTTTAAAAAAAGGCAAAACGATAGGGGGTTTAAAATTAAAGGGACAAGGGAAAGAGGGGGGTTAAAATTTTTGGACAGCAATTTAGGGGTTTAAATTAAGGCACCCCGATTAGGGTTCAATTAAACCCAAAGAGATAGGGGGTTTAAAATTAAAGGGACACAAAGAGGGGGTTTAATTAGGCACAAAAGATGAGGGGGTTTTAAATTTAAAGGGTAAATTTTGGGGGTTTTAAAAAAAGGCACAATGATGGGGTTAAAATTTAAAACCAATAAAATGAGGGGGTTAATTAAGGGACAATGAGATGAGGGGGGGGTTTTTTAAGGCCAGATGAGGGGGGTTAAAATTAAAGGGCCCAAAGATGAGGGGGTTTAAATTTAAGGGCCCAAGAATGAGGGGTTAAAAATTAAGGGACGCAAAGAAAGGGGTTTAAAATTTAAGCGCAAAGGGAAAGGGAAAAAAAAGGGGGGTTTAAAAAAAGGGACAGCGTGAGGGGGTTTAAATTAAGGGACAATAAATGAGGGGTTTTAAATTAAAGCCCCGCGTGAGGGGGTTAAATTAAGGGACAAAAGATGAAAGGGGGGTTAAAATTTAAAGGCCCCCCAAAGAGGGGTTCAATTAAGGCCAATGGGTGAGGGGGGGTTTAAATTTAAAAGGGAAATGATTGGGTTTAAAATTTGGGACCTGAGAGAGGGGGGTTTAAATTTAAAGGGACCAAAGAATGAGGGGGTTTAATTAAGGCACAATGAATGAGGGGTTCCAAATTTGGCCCCAAAGAGATGAGGGGGTTAAATTTTGGTACACGATAAGGGTTTAAAAATTAATGCCCAAAAGATAGGGGGTTAAATTAGGGACCAAAGAGGGTTTAAAATTTGGCGCAATGAATTAGGGGGGGGAAAAAAAGGGACGCATGAGGGGGTTAAATTAAAGGGACAATGGGGAGAGGGGGGTTTAAAATTTAAGGGACAGCAATGAGGGGTTTAAAATTAAAGGCCCCCCGATGAAGGGGTTTTAAATTTAAGGGAAAAACTTTAGGGGGTTTTAAAATTTAAGGGACGCCCAAAGAGGGGGGCAATTTAGGCACCCAAATGAGGGGTTAAAAATTTAAAGGCCCAAATGGGGGTTCAAATTTAAAGGGACAAAGAGATGAGGGGTTTAAAATTTAAAGGGAAAAAAGATTGGGGTTAAATTAAAAGGGACCATGATGAAGGGGGTTTAAATTAAGGCCAAATATAGGGGGGTTAAATTTTAAAGGCCCCAATGAATTAGGGGGTTAAATTGGGACCCATGAGGGGGGTTTAAAATTAAAGGGACAAAGTGAGGGGGGAAAATTAAAGGGACAAAGAGATGAGGGGGTTAAAAATTTAAAGGCCCCAAAGAGATATTGGGTTTTAAATTAAAGGGACACATGAGGGGGTTAAAATTAAAGGGACACCGAGGGGGTTTTAAATTTTGGGACCATAGGGGGTTTAAATTTAAACACACGGAGGGGGGTTTAAAATTTAAGGCCCCCAAAGATGAGGGGGTTTTAAAATTTAAGGGACAATGAATTAGGGGGTTTAAATTAAACCCCCAATGAGGGTTAAATTAAGGGCCCAAAAGAATAGGGGTTAAAAATTTAAGGGACAGCCCATGGGGTTAAAATTAAAGGACAGCAAAGAGGGGTTTAAAAAAGGCCCCATGAGGGGTTAAAAAAAGGGCCCAACCCATGAGGGGTTAAATTTAAGGGGCAATTAATTAGGGGGGTTAAAATTTGGGACAGCGTGAAGGGGAAAATTAAGGGACTGAAATGAGGGGTTAAAAAAAGGCCAGCGATGAGGGGTTTAAATTTGGCACAAAAAGTGAGGGGGAAAATTTAAAGGGCCCCAAAGATGAGGGGTTTTAAAATTAAAGGGAACAATGAGGGGGTTAAAATTTAAGGGACAAAAATGGGGGGTTAAATTAAAGGCACAACAGGGGGGGTTTAAAAAAAGGCACAAGAGATGAGGGGTTTTAAATTAAAGGGACCGAGAGGGGTTAAAATTTAAGGGAAACGATAGGGGTTAAATTAAAGGGACAACGATTAAAGGGGTTTAAAATTAAGGCACAGCAATGAGGGGTTAAATTAAGGGGCCCCCGAGATAAGGGGGGAAAAATTAAAGGCCCAAAAGAAAAGGGGGTTTTTAAATTAAGGCACAATGAGTGAGGGGGGTTTAAAATTTAACAAAAACGTGAGGGTTTTTTAAGGGCCCCCAAAGATTAAGGGGTTTTTAAATTTACCCCAATGAAAGAAGGGGGGTTTTAAATTTAAGGGACACCTTTAGGGGTTAACCTTAAGGCACCGATAGGGGGTTTAAAATTTAAAGGGACACGAAGGGGGTTTAAATTTTAAGGGGCAATGAGAATTTGGGGGTTAAAATTAAGCACAGCGATGAGGGGGTTAATTAAGGGAACAACATGGGGGTTAAAATTTAAGGGCCCAAAGTGGGGGTTTAAATTTAAACACACAAAGAGGGGGTTAAAATTTGGACAACGGAAAGAGGGGGGTTAATTAAGGGACAACGATGAGGGGTTAAATTTAAAGGGGCCCTTAATGGGGGTTTTA
This sequence comes from Coregonus sp. 'balchen', assembly GCA_902810595.1. NCBI lineage: Eukaryota > Metazoa > Chordata > Actinopteri > Salmoniformes > Salmonidae > Coregonus > Coregonus sp. 'balchen'. Next base: position 62,330,688 of record LR778263.1, read on the forward strand.
AAATTTAAAGGCCCAAAGATAGGGTTTTTAAAATTAAGGACACACGATGAGGGGTTAAATTCGGGGTTTTGAATGAAGGGGGGTTTAAAAAGGGACAGCGTGAGGGGGGGGTTTTAAAATTTAAAGGGACAAAGATGAGGGGTTTAAATTAAAGGGACAGCAAAGAGGGGTTCCTTAAGGGCCCCCCATGAGGGGTTAAATTAAGGCACAACGATGAGGGGTTAAATTAAGGCACAACGATGAGGGGTTTAATTAATTAAGTCATTATGAAAATTGAATTACAGGAGTGAAGTCCATCATTATCCCCTGATTAGATATAAATAACACAAATTACTCAAGGGAGGGATGAGTCCTGAGCAAGGAAGGCTTTAATGAAGGCATGTTTTTAATATGACCATGTTAGGACAGGATCTTACCTGTCCATATTAACAGACAGTAGGAGGAGGATCTTACCTGTCCATATTAACAGACAGTAGGAGGAGGATCTTACCTGTCCATATTAACAGACAGTAGGAGGAGGATCTTACCTGTCCATATTAACAGACAGTAGGAGGAGGATCTTACCTGTCCATATTAACAGACAGTAGGAGGAGGATCTTACCTGTCCATATTAACAGACAGTAGGAGGAGGATCTTACCTGTCCATATTAACAGACGATTAGGAAGTTATTAACAGACAGTAGGAGGAGGATCTTACCTGTCCATATTAACAGACAGTAGGATCTTACCTGTCCATATTAACAGACAGTAGGAGGAGGATCTTACCTGTCCATATTAACAGACAGTAGAAGGAGGATCTTACCTGTCCATATTAACAGACAGTAGGAGGAGGATCTTACCTGTCCATATTAACAGACAGTAGGAGGAGGATCTTGCCTGTCCATATTAACAGACAGTAGGAGGAGGATCTTACCTGTCCATATTAACAGACAGTAGGAGGAGGATCTTACCTGTCCATATTAACAGACAGTAGGAGGAGGATCTTACCTGTCCACAGGTGTAGCGGTGTTCTCCATGAAGCTTATCATCTTCTCCTTCGCTATGACAGACTTGGACTTGAGGGCAAAGGTCATCTTGTTGACCAGAGACTTGACTCCTTTATCCCCTGTGGTGCTCAATGACTCTCCCTGTGTGTGGGGGAAAGAAAGAAAGAAAGAAAGAAGAAAGAAAGGAGAGAGAAGGAGAGAGAAGGAGAGGAGGAGAGAGAAGAGAAGAGAAGAGGAGATCATTAGCAGATGAGCTCTTGAATTTTTACATTTACATTTTCGTCATTTAGCAGACGCTCTTATCCAGAGCGACTTACAAAAAGATAGATTTAGAGTAAGATAAACTTTGATTTTTCCACAAGGACATTTACAGGATACTACTCTCCACAACATAACCTTCACTCCAAATCAAAACTCCAAACCTACAACCTGATCTTGGACAAAATTACCTGGAAGGATTTCTACTACCAAAGATTCTTATTCCTAAGGACTATACAGCAAATGCTCTGGCAAACCAACGACCATCAACAGAAGCACAACAGACACCTGAAAACACCTGAGTGAGTCATGTTTAGTCTGAAAACACCTTCCAACCTGGAACTGGGTGAGTCATGTTTAGTCTGAAAACACCATCCAACCTGGAACTGGGTGAGTAATGTTTAGTCTGAAAACACCATCCAACCTGGAACAGGGTGAGTAATGTTTAGTCTGAAAACACCATCCAACCTGGAACAGGGTGAGTAATGTTTAGTCTGAAAACACCATCCAACCTGGAACTGAGTGAGTAATGTTTAGTCTGAAGCTACTTTTAAAGCCAAGAAGAAAAATACATTACAATAATCTATTTTACTTTATAAGGACTGAATGCTAAGTTAAGGCTACCAAGCTTGCTAGGACAGAACAGATCCGGCTGCAACTTCAATTAGCACTGAGCCCTTGAGCCCAACAATGGCAGGAGAGTGTGGTATTGGTACAGGGCATCCCCAAACAGTTTCAGCTGGACTTTCATAGAATCAAAGACGGAGAGCAGCAGGAGAAGCTCTTTCTTGAGGAAGACTCCCCCACCCCACAACATCAACAGGAGAAAGAGGAAGACTCCCCCACCCCACAACACCAACAGGAGAAAGAGGAAGACTCCCCCACCCCACAACACCAACAGGAGAAAGAGGAAGACTCCCCACCCCACAACACCAACAGAGAAAGAGGAAGACTCCCCCACCCCACAACACCAACAGAGAAAGAGGAAGACTCCCCCCACCCCACAACACCAACAGGAGAAAGAGGAAGACTCCCCCACCCCCACAACACCAACAGGAGAAAGAGGAAGACTCCCCCACCCCACAACACCAAACAGGAGAAAGAGGAAGACTCCCCCACCCCACAACACCAACAGGAGAAAGAGGAAGACTCCCCCACCCCACAACACCAACAGGAGAAAGAGGAAGACTCCCCCACCCCACAACACCAACAGGAGAAAGAGGAAGACTCCCCCACCCCACAACACCAACAGGAGAAAGAGAAGACTCCCCCACCCCACAACACCAACAGGAGAAAGAGGAAGACTCCCCCACCCCACAACACCAACAGGAGAAAGAGGAAGACTCCCCCACCCCACAACACCAACAGGAGAAAGAGGAAGACTCCCCCACCCCACAACACCAACAGGAGAAAGAGGAAGACTCCCCCACCCCACAACACCAACAGGAGAAAGAGGAAGACTCCCCCACCCCACAACATCAACAGGAGAAAGAGGAAGACTCCCCCACCCCACAACACCAACAGGAGAAAGAGCAGGGGAAGAACAGAGCACTAGAGGAGAGGATCAGAGTGCTGGAGGAGAGGATCAGAGTACTGGAGGAGAGGATCAGAGTGCTGGAGGAGAGGATCAGAGTGCTGGAGGAGAGGATCAGAGTGCTGGAGGAGAGGATCAGAGTGCTGGAGGAGAGGATCAGAGTGCTGGAGGAGAGGATCAGAGTACTGGAGGAGAGGATCAGAGTGCTTTCCACCCTGGAACCATACAGCGAGTAGACGCTGTATTTCCCGTGACTGTGCCTCAAAACCAAATGTCTACCTGGCCCACCACTCCACCCTGGACGTGAACAGCCTTTAGGACCAGGTCCACCTATACAAGGCAGCAGTGCCCACCTTCACCCGGACCCTAAAGGATATCGCCCTCAACCACAGACCCAACACCTCACACAGAAGCAACAGATCAACAGACACCCCACCCAGACCAGCGAGACATTCTCCCAGACCTGCGGGACCCCACCCGGACCTACACATAGAGGACCCCCGCCGAGAGGACCTACATTCAGACCACAGCACCACCAGCCACATCCACACCCCCACCCCAACCAATCAATACCCCCACAAACCAATCATGCCCACACTCCATATAGGCCCCCCCAGATCAGACCTATGCCCCTCCTACCCACCCCATGCCCCCCACCCCCGCAAAGAGGGCCTCAACATGAAAGTCACACATATGCCCAGGCCGTGAGCAGGCAAACAGGCCCAACCCCCACTCTTACACTAGCCCAAGCCAATGGCATGTACCAGATGCTCAGCAGGCTCTGCTCACACTTACTGGCCTGAGGCCAAACCACACGACCAACAACATTAGACACTTTATGGAACACAAAGCCTTCACTATTTCATCCTGGAATATCAGGGGGTATGCTCATTTGGTATAAAGCAGACCTAACTCACTCTATTAAATTAATCAAAACAGGAACATTTTACATTTGGCTAGAAATAAATAAGGAAATGATCTCAACAGAGAAAAATGTCCTCCTGTGTGTTACCTATATCCACCCACTAGAATCCCCATACTTTAATGAAGACAGCTTCTCCATCCTGGAGGGGAAAATCAATAATTTCCAGACCCAGGGACATGTACTAGTCTGTGGCGACCTAAATGCCAGAACTGGACAAGAACCTGACACCCTCAGCACACAGGGGGACAAACACCTACCTGGAGGTGACAGCATTCCCTCCCCCATATGCCCCCCTAGGCACAACTATGACAAAACAACCAACAAAAACAGGTCCTGCAGCTCTGACGCATGCTGGGTCTGTACATAGTCAATGGTAGGCTTCGAGGGGACTCCTATGGTAGGTACACCTATAGCTCATCTCTTGGCAGTAGTACTGTAGACTACTTTATCACTGACCTCAACCCAGAGTCTCTCAGAGCGTTCACAGTCAGCCCACTGACACCCCTATCAGATGACAGCAAAATCACAGCCTACTTGAACAGAGCAATACTCAATCATGAGGCATCAAAGCCGAACAAACTGCATACTACACTGAACAAAAATATAAACGCAACATGTAAAGTGTTGGTCCCATGTTTCATGAGCTGAAATAAACGATCCCAAATGTGCGCACAAATTTGTTTACATCCCTGTTAGTGAGCATTTCTCCTTTGCCAAGATAATCCATCCACCTGACAGGTGTGGCATATCAAGAAGCTGATTAAACAGCATGATCATTACACAGATGCACCTTGTGCTGGGGACAATAAAAGGCCACTCTAAAATGTGCAGTTTTGTAGCACAACACAATGCCACAGATGTCTAAAGTTTTGAGGGAGCGTGCAATTGGCATGCTGACTGCAGGAATGTCCACCAGAGCTGTTGCCAGAGAATTGAATGTTAATTTCTCTACCATAAGCCGTCTCCAACGTCGTTTTAGAGAATTTGGCAGTACGTCCAACCGGCCTCACAACCACAGACCATGTGAATGGCGTCATGTGGGCGAGCGGTTTGCTGATGTCAATGTTGTGAACAGAGTGCCCCCATGGTGGCGGTGGGGTTATGATATGGGCAGGTATAAGCTATGGACAACAAACACAATTGCATTTTATCGATGGCAATTTGAATGCACAGAGATACCGTGACGAGATCCTGAGGCCCATTGTGAGGCCCATTTAAAAAAAATGTTATCTGTGAATAATAGACGCATATCTGTATTTCCAGTCGTGAAATCCATGGATGAGGGCCTAATGAATTTATTTCAAATGACTGATTTCCTCACATGAACTGTAACTCAGTAAAATCTTTGAAATTGTTGCATTTATATGTTTGTTCAGTTTAACTGAATTGAGAGAGAGAGATAATGAATAACAAGATAGAGGACAGGAGAAAAGACAGAGTTGAAGCTGTGAATGTAGGAACGTATCAACAAGATTCATCTGGGAATGGAAATGTCATTATAAATGGCCCTAAATCCCTTCACACATGTACTAATCATGTTTGTAGGTTCCTACATTGTCCATTGGGCTTTAACTCAGTCTTTCTCATAGAGAGAATGATATGAAGTCTGACTAACAGAATCTCCTCAGAAAGGGAATGAGGTGAGTACAGGGGACAGAACTGCTCCAGTGCACTTCTCCCTGGACAGTGGCTACCATGACCTGCTCCAGTGCACTTCTCCCTGGACAGTGGCTACCATGACCTGCTCCAGTGCACTTCTCCCTGGACAGTGGCTACCATGACCTGCTCCAGTGCACTTCTCCCTGGACAGTGGCTACCATGACCTGCTCCAGTGCACTTCTCCCTGGACAGTGGCTACCATGACCTGCTCCAGTGCACTTCTCCCTGGACAGTGGCCTACCAATGACCTGCTCCAGTGCACTTCTCCCTGGACAGTGGCTACCATGACCTGCTCCAGTGCACTTCTCCCTGGACAGCTGCCTAACATGACCTGCTCCAGTGCAACTTCTCCCTGGACAGTTGGCCTACCATGACCTGCTCCAGTGCACTTCTCCCTGGACAGTGGCCTACCATGACCTGCTCCAGTGCACTTACTCCCTGGACAGTGGCTACCATGACCTGCTCCAGTGCACTTCTCCCTGGACAGTGGCCTACCATGACCTGCTCCAGTGCACTTCTCCCTGGACAGTGGCTACCATGACTGCTCCAGTGCACTTCTCCCTGGACAGTGGCTACCATGACCTGCTCCAGTGCACTTCTCCCTGGACAGTGGCTACCATGACCTGCTCCAGTGCACTTCTCCCTGGACAGTGGCTACCATGACCTGCTCCAGTGCACTTCTCCCTGGACAGTGGCTACCATGACCTGCTCCAGTGCACTTCTCCCTGGACAGTGGCTACCATGACCTGCTCCAGTGCACTTCTCCCTGGACAGTGGCTACCATGACCTGCTCCAGTGCACTTCTCCCTGGACAGTGGCTACCATGACCTGCTCCAGTGCACTTCTCCCTGGACAGTGGCTACCATGACCTGCTCCAGTGCACTTCTCCCTGGATAGTGGCTACCATGACCTGCTCCAGTGCACTTCTCCCTGGACAGTGGCCTACCAATGACCTGCTCCAGTGCACTTCTCCCTGGACAGTGGCTACCATGACCTGCTCCAGTGCACTTCTCCCTGGACAGTGCCTAACATGACCTGCTCCAGTGCACTTCTCCCTGGACAGTGGCTACCATGACCTGCTCCAGTGCACTTCTCCCTGGACAGTGGCTACCATGACCTGCTCCAGTGCACTTCTCCCTGGACAGTGCCTACCATGACCTGCTCCAGTGCACTTCTCCCTGGACAGTGGCTACCATGACCTGCTCCAGTGCACTTCTCCCTGGACAGTGGCTACCAGACCTGCTCATGCACTTCTCCCTGGACATGCTCCAGTGCACTTCTCCCTGGACAGTGGCTACCATGACCTGCTCCAGTGCACTTCTCCCTGGACAGTGGCTACCATGACCTGCTCCAGTGCACTTACCCCTGGACAGTGGCTACCATGACCTGCTCCAGTGCACTTCTCCCTGGATAGTGGCTACCATGACCTGCTCCAGTGCACTTCTCCCTGGACAGTGCCTACCATGACCTGCTCCAGTGCACTTCTCCCTGGACAGTGCCTACCATGACCTGCTCCAGTGCACTTCTCCCTGGACAGTGGCTACCATGACCTGCTCCAGTGCACTTCTCCCTGGACAGTGGCCTAACCATTACCTGCTCCAGTGCACTTCTCCCTGGACAGTGGCTACCATGACCTGCTCCAGTGCACTTCTCCCTGGACAGTGGCTACCATGACCTGCTCCAGTGCACTTCTCCCTGGACAGTGGCTACCATGACCTGCTCCAGTGCACTTCTCCCTGGACAGTGCCTACCATACCTGCTCCAGTGCACTTCTCCCTGGACAGTGGCTACCATGACCTGCTCCAGTGCACTTCTCCCTGGATAGTGGCTACCATGACCTGCTCCAGTGCACTTCTCCCTGGACAGTGCCTACCATGACCTGCTCCAGTGCACTTCTCCCTGGACAGTGGCTACCATGACCTGCTCCAGTGCACTTCTCCCTGGACAGTGCCTACCATGACCTGCTCCAGTGCACTTCTCCCTGGATAGTGGCTACCATGACCTGCTCCAGTGCACTTCTCCCTGGACAGTGGCTACCATGACCTGCTCCAGTGCACTTCTCCCTGGACAGTGGCTACCATGACCTGCTCCAGTGCACTTCTCCCTGGACAGTGGCTACCATGACCTGCTCCAGTGCACTTCTCCCTGGACAGTGGCTACCATGACCTGCTCCAGTGAACTCACTTCAGCTGATCCAGAGGTGCTGACTATCCAGTGGACATAGTTGTCTGGTCCCTCCACATTGATGTCTGTTAGGTGCTGCTGCAGAGCTGGACAACACAACAGGATAGACATGGTTTCATTTAGGTTTGCACCCATCAAAACAAAGTAAGTATTTATATAAATGTACTTCTATTAATTGTTAAAAATGTTAATAATAACACTTACCCATAAAACCACCTTTTGCGATACTGATGTATTCTTTGTTTTTCTGTGAGAGAAAACCCCTCATTAGCACCGACAGATTGGTTGAATTGTTATAAAAGAAGGTTGAATTGTTAATAAAAATGGTTGAATTGTAATAAGAAAAGTTGAATTGTAATAACAGGCATGTAACTAATGCCCAACAGTATGTAGGATGAATCACCGTCTAATCCTTCTCCTACCTGTAGGAAGTGTGCCAGCACCATGTTCATGTACATGTCCTCCTCCTCCCTCCCCGAGCCCATGAAGCAGAGATGTTCTCCACTAGCGATGGAGCCAGACTCCAGACTCTGTTTCTGGGCCTCCAGGAGGGACTTCACTGATAGGCTGAACTCTGATGGGTTCTGCAGCATCTAGACACACACAGCAACATCTAAAAGATTACGGCTGGGTCCCGAATGGCAGCCTGCTCCCTACATAGAGCTGGGTCCTGAATGGCAGCCTGCTCCCTACATAGAGCTGGGTCCCGAATGGCAGCCTGCTCCCTACATAGAGAGCAGAACCCATATAGTGCACTATATAGGGAATCCTCTCCAGTCTCCTCTCCATATTCTCCCCTCCATATTCTCCTCTACAGTCTCCTCTCCACCCCCCCCAGCCCCTCAACCACACCCCCTCCCAGGTCTCACCAGGTCTGAGTCCAGGTGAAAGGCAGTAGAGAGATGTCCAGCGTTGTACTGCTCAGCAGGTCGACAGTCCACCACAAAGAACCGAACCCCTTCCTGGGTCAGGCCGATAGAGACATGTAGTAGAAATATCAAAGTAATTTGCAGTTTGGTTATTGCTACATTAATCCTTACAGTAATTAGCCATTTGATGTTTCACTAACATTTTCAGACCAACTGAAATGCTTTTTGACAGCACCTCAGGGGTGCTGCTACTCACAGGCTGCAGCTGGTTGGCCTGCAGTATCTCAGGGACAGACACAGGGAGACACAGAGCCTGACTCAGATCCATGTCTTCCTCCTTCAGAGCCACCAGGCTGGACCCAAACAAGTTCTGGTTCTCCTACAGAAAGAGAGTAACAGAGTCTGGTTCTCCTACGGTCACAGAGTCTGGTTCTCCTACAGTCACAGAGTCTGGTTCTCCTACACTCACAGAGTCTGGTTCTCCTACACTCACAGAGTCTGGTTCTCCTACACTCACAGAGTCTGGTTCTCCTACACTCACAGAGTCTGGTTCTCCTACACTCACAGAGTCTGGTTCTCCTACACTCACAGAGTCTGGTTCTCCTACGGTCACAGAGTCTGGTTCTCCTACGGTCACAGAGTCTGGTTCTCCTACACTCACAGAGTCTGGTTCTCCTACGGTCACAGAGTCTGGTTCTCCTACGGTAGAGTCTGGTTCTCCTACACTCACAGAGTCTGGTTCTCCTACACTCAAAGAGTCTGGTTCTCCTACACTCACAGAGTCTGGTTCTCCTACACTCACAGAGTCTGGTTCTCCTACACTCAGAGAGTCTGGTTCTCCTACACTCACAGAGTCTGGTTCTCCTACACTCACAGAGTCTGGTTCTCCTACACTCACAGAGTCTGGTTCTCCTACACTCACAGAGTCTGGTTCTCCTACACTCACAGAGTCTGGTTCTCCTACACTCACAGAGTCTGGTTCTCCTACACTCACAGAGTCTGGTTCTCCTACACTCACAGAGTCTGGTTCTCCTACACTCACAGAGTCTGGTTCTCCTACACTCACAGAGTCTGGTTCTCCTACACTCACAAAGTCTGCTTAATACAGTCACATTTCAGCTTAATTTAAAGGTGTTCTCCAAGAATGACATTTTCATAGCTTATTCGTCCCTCACAACACTGTCAATCACTGCATGGGCATGTAGCAACTTTAGTTATATTGAACAGGGCTCCATGTTAGTTATATTGAACAGGGCTCCATGTTAGTTATATTGAACAGGGCTCCATGTTAGTTATATTGAACAGGGCTCCATGTTAGTTATATTGAACAGGGCTCCATGTTAGTTATATTGAACAGGGCTCCATGTTAGTTATATTGAACAGGGCTCCATGTTAGTTATATTGAACAGGGCTCCGTGTTAGTTATATTGAACAGGGCTCCGTGTTAGTTATATTGAACAGGGCTCCGTGTTAGTTATATTGAACAGGGCTCCATGTTAGTTATATTGAACAGGGCTCCGTGTTAGTTATATTGAACAGGGCTCCATAACAGTACTTTACCTTTCTGAGAGACAGAGGGGTCTTGCTCCAGTAATACTGGGCCAGAGAGAACAGGTCCTCTACATCATCAGCCTCTAACAGGGTAGGAGAGTCCTCCAACATCTCTGCAACACACACACAGGTTACAGTCCTGCATTCAATACACAGCAGTCTAGAAGCTGAATCCAGAAACAGATCACTTACTGATGATATCTTCTTTACGGTCTCCTTCCCGTTGCAGAATGTTATCTCTAGAGGGGGAACAAACAGGATGTTATCTCTAGAGGGGGAACAAACAGGATGTTATCTCTAGAGGGGGAACAAACAGGATGTTATCTCTAGAGGGGGGACAAAACGGATATTATCTCTACGGGGGGAACAAACAGGATGTTATCTCTACGGGGGGAACAACAGGATGTTATCTCTACGGGGGGAAACAAACAGGATGTTATCTCTACAGAGGGAACAAAACAGGATGTTTCTACTACGGGGGGGGAACAAACAGGATGTTATCTCTAGAGGGGGAACAAACAGGATGTTATCTCTACGGGTGGGAACAAACAGATGTTATCTCTACGGGGGGAACACAGGATGTTATCTCTAGAGGGGGAACAAACAGGATGTTATCTCTACAGAGGGAACAAACAGGATGTTATCTCTACGGGGGGAACAAACAGGATGTTATCTCTAGAGGGGGAACAAACAGGATGTTATCTCTAAGAGGAACAAACAGGATGTTATCTCTACGGGGGGAACAAACAGGATGTTATCTCTAGGGGGGAACAAACAGGATGTTATCTCTAGAGGGGGAACAAACAGGATGTTATCTCTAGAGGGGGAACAAACAGGATGTTATCTCTACGGGGGAACAAACAGGATGTTATCTCTACGGGGGGAACAAACAGGATGTTATCTCTACGGGGGGAACAAACAGGATGTTATCTCTAGAGGGGGAACAAACAGGATGTTATCTCTACGGGGGGAACAAACAGGATGTTATCTCTACGGGGGGAACAAACAGGATGTTATCTCTAGAGGGGGAACAAACAGGATGTTATCTCTAGAGGGGGAACAAACAGGATGTTATCTCTAGAGGGGGAACAAACAGGATGTTATCTCTACGGGGGGAACAAACAGGATGTTATCTCTAGGGGGGAACAAACAGGATGTTATCTCTAGAGGGGGAACAAACAGGATGTTATCTCTAGAGGGGAACAAACAGGATGTTATCTCTAGAGGGGAACAAACAGGATGTTATCTCTAGAGGGGAACAAACAGGATGTTATCTCTAAGGGGGAACAAACAGGATGTTATCTCTAGAGGGGGAACAAACAGGATGTTATCTCTACGAGGGGGAACAAACAGGATGTTATCTCTACGGGGGAACAAACAGGATGTTATCTCTACGGGGGACAAACAGGATGTTATCTCTAGGGGGGAACAAACAGATGTTATCTCTAGAGGGGAACAAACAGGATGTTATCTCTACGGGGGGAACAAACAGGATGTTATCTCTACGGGGGGAACAAACAGGATGTTATCTCTAGAGGGGGAACAAACAGGATGTTATCTCTAGAGGGGGAACAAACAGGATGTTATCTCTAGGGGGGAACAAACAGGATGTTATCTCTACGAGGGGAACAAACAGGAGTTATCTCTACGGGGGGAACAAACAGGATGTTATCTCTAGAGGGGGAACAAACAGGATGTTATCTCTAGAGGGGGAACAAACAGGATGTTATCTCTAGAGGGGGAACAAACAGGATGTTATCTCTAGAGGGGGAACAAACAGGATGTTATCTCTAGAGGGGGAACAAACAGGATGT